>JAOEGS010014832.1:0-29747 GCA_025447755.1 Corythornis vintsioides | reverse complement strand
CACACACATAGAAGTCTCAAGACCTCTTTATTTAATTTACTGTCAGAAACAGTTAAAAGAGTATCATCTACAGTTATATCATGTGCTGTACATCTTTTTCAGTCACAAAGCATAAACTTAACTTCAGTGTCTGACTTAAGTAGCTCCAAAATGGTATAGGATATGCCATCCAAATTATCTCAGAGTTTTGCAGTAGTTTACAGACTGGGTTCTGGACATGCCCAAGTTGAAGTATTCATAAAAGGGTGGGGTTTTTTATGGTATATATGGCAAAGCAATACAAATTAATCCAGTTAGCCAGTATACAGGTCCTGTGGCAGACAGCTCATCAGGATACTGTCCTGCTGACCCAAATTCTTTTTGGAACCAGCTCTGAAACCTGTAAACATCACCAAGTGCATTTGTGGTCAAGCTGAGAGATCATTCCTGCCACCCAGCTCAGGAATCTGCTCCAGAAACACACAGTGCTAGAATAAAAACTTCACTAGTGCCCCATGTGCACAGATGCAAGTGTGATGGCTTCATAACCCACCCACAGGAAAAATACACTGTTCATTTTCTGACACACAGAGTGACCTCCTTTGGTCCCCTGATCCAATTTTCAGATGCCAACATTTTCCAAGGGATAAGTGATACAACAGGTTACTTTCTTACACTGGGAAGAACACAAAGGACAAGCAACACAAAAAAAAAAGGAAACAGCAACAGAATGCTGGCAGCAAAACCCTAAACTTGTAACTACAACCACGGGTATTTCACAGCCTTTTGTCTTCATCCTATTTGGTTCATCTCTCCTGACTGCAATGTATTTTTAAAATCTGAATCTTCTCACTATGTATGTGGCTGGATTGAAAAGATTCCTTGAACACATGACTGTGCAGTATCCTTTGAATTATTTGCAGGATCTTACAAACTCCCATGTGCTTAATTTTAGAAACAAGGACAACAACAACAAAAAAATAAAATCAAAAAACTCCACAACGTCTGCCATTTCCATATGTGCTCTATACTTCACTAGTTCTCTGCCAGAAATTAAAAAAAAAAACCAGACCCTAACCAACAAACTCCACACAAAAATAATGTTAGGAGCATTATGCCTTCCCTGACACTTTGAAATATAAGATTACTCTGAATTGTCCATCTCCTAGAAATCTGTTACACCCAGCTGTAAGTTCCCAACTGATACCCAGATGGCACTGCAATTCAGAGAGCTATCTGAAGATGACATGACAGCAGTATCAGGGCTACTGTGGGATTACTAGACAGGCAACACCTTGGAATTCTTTTCCCTGGACACAGTTGCATTGTTCCACGTCCAGAGTGACTACAAGTCTCCCCACATCATCCTCTGGGCAGTTCTGGCAGAACTTAGGTGATGGAAAGAGCTGCAACACCAAAATTTACCAGCATGGTAGTAACCAATGGGGACCTGATACCCATGCAGGCAATGCAACAGCAAGCAGTGCAACAGCCAGAGGAGCTTGGGCTGCTCAAAAACACACATGGAAAGGCAGGGGCAAAGAGTGGAAGAAGTCAAACTAGAGATTTCACATCTCCCACCAGCCCACACCACCTAAGCCAGCAAGCAGAGGTGCCACACACCCCACACAGTTGCTCTGGGTTGGTGTGTACAGCAACAGGGATGGTGCTTTTGTCCTGATTCAGCCAAACCAGATATACAGCCCCAAACCCAGACCTACCAGCTCATCAAAGGTCACACCTCTGCTGCTGAGCAGTGGAGATGAAGGCCCAGCACTGCTACCAACTGTACTGTTGCTCTGCAAGGAGCACAACCTTCAGAGGCCGGTGGTTTCAACCTGCCCTTGTTGCCAGCTTTAAATTCACACAATTCTTTATTAAGAGTCTGATTTTTAAATACCACTCAGCCTTGGCTTGCAGGCACCTGCTACTGACAATTATCAGAGAACATATGTATGAAAAAAGAATAGCATATGGCTATACAAATAACTACAGTGGTGAAGTTCTCCTTATGAGCTCTAAAAGGGAAAAGGCATTGAAGCAGTTTTCCAACAAGCCAACTCCATGGCATGCACAAGCACCCACTGCTCAAACTCATGCAGCACATGGGGCAACACCAACACATGTCCTCATGGGGCATCCCTCAGCACTTACCCCTCCAGCCCCTTCTCCATGGCTGCCACAGAAGAGACATAAAAAACCCAACAAAGTGTGTGAATGGATAGCCATAGCTTTTGCATGCCAAGAGCCCAGTCCAAAGGTGTCCCTGCAAGTCTGAAGGCATCCAGAAGCCTCCTCACCTTCATCCCAGGGTAGAGAGTGGCCAACAAGAGACAGGAAAGAGAAATATCCTCACATCCACTGTGGCAATGAGTGGGTCTGCTTCACTGTTTTGTTTGGGATTTTTTAAGTAATTCACATCACTCCCTTCCCCACTGCCTCATATCTCCCAAAAGAGTAAAGAGAAATAAAACACTCTGCATATAGGAAATTATGAACAATTATTATCTTTTTTCCTTTGTCTTGGTGCACATTTGATACCACCACCACCACAGCACCAAGTCTGCCACGTTCCAATGCACAACATCACATTAAGAAGAGAAAAGGGGAAAATGTGTTTATTTTTCCTCTGGGAAGTGACTTACTTTAAAAAATTGCTTTATGATTAAAAAAGGCAGCAATCAACTTTTCGAAATGTCAACTTTAATTTGATTTCTGTTTCCCTCCTCCCAGCTCCCCAGGCTCTCACACAAAACCCCCATCCCTCCATTCCACACTCTGCCACAGCTGCAGTCCTGGAGTCAACCCCAGCAGGGCAGCCCCCCAACCTTGGTGTTTCTGGGAAGAGATGAGGCATTCCTCCATTCCTTGCCATGGAGCTCAGCTTTGCACGTGGGACATGCAGGCTCAACCCAAGAGCCTGAGTGCACAGATCCCCTCAATCCCACAAGGGTGGGCAGTGCTACCCTGCAGGGCTGAGGGACACACCAGTGCAATGATGGGCACCAGAGCCACCAAGAGGTGACACCCCATCCTCCCTTGCTCAGGTCACACCAGAGAGCCTGGGAGCAGCACAGCAGTGGGGGGCCCCAGTGGAATCAACTATCTTCCCACTGCTTTCAAAAGGCTTCAGACCAGGTCTTTATTTCTCCTTATTGTACAAAATTCAGAGCATTTAGGATGGAGCTATCAAAGTGCCACAGTCAGGCAGGGAAGAAGCACAGCACAAAGCTAATACTAATAATCCAGAGGGGAGGAGAAAAACTTCTGAATTTAGCATGGCTGACATAAGCTGTGATGTCATTTCCACACAAAGGATAGTGAAAGGGGGGGAAAAACAAACAAAACCAAAAAAACCCAGAAGACAATCTTTTTTTTTGCCAGATCCAAGATAAGAGACATGTAAATTGCTTGGCCTCCATTTCAAATAAACAGTGTGAGATAACCCAAAAAAACTTAATAATGCTCTCAGCTTTCATTGCTGCTCTTCTCCTACTACAGGATCAGATCTCTGGGAGAGCAGAGAGCCAAAGCACTTGCACAGACAAGCAGCCCCAGCACCCATCCCACCCAGCAGTGCCAGGACAGTCTGGTTCTCACTCTTCAGCAAGATGCTTGTTGGCTTTTGCTTTTTATTTGGGGTTTTTTTTGGGGGGGGGGGATGGTTTTGGTTTTATTTTTTGAGGAAGTCCTTTTAAACACTCTATAAAAAAGAATAAAAATCTTAGTGTAATAGTTCTGAAGGATTCCCACTATGATTATGGCTGAAATCAACAGTTTAAGGACAGATTAAACAAGCCAAGCAAAACAGATGAAGATCAGAGAAACAGGGCATCTAAGAATTGTAAAAGACACCCAGCTAAATTAACAACAAAAAAGACAGACCTTCATCCAAACAGAAAAGAAACCACTGAAGGAAAGGTCTGAAAGTACAAAAAAATAATAAACTTACTGAATTTGGGTAACTCAGAAAAGGCAACAGGATATTTTTACTATTTTTACAAAATATTAATTTTTTTTTTAATACCCCCTCACACTTCTCCCCCCCATAAAAGTAACACCTTAACACAAACTTTGCTTTAAGTGCTCTGCATGCCTATTACTCCAGTAAATAATTTTAGAACTTGAGAACATTTATGAGAAAATTCAGCCTGGAGGGCAATTTTCCTGAAGTTTCTGCTTGGCAAATGAAAATAGCTTTTTCAACAGATGAATATCCTTGCCTATAATTGTTGTTCTGTTACCATCATGTAAATGGATGTTTCACACAAACGCAGCTTGAAACCTACCTAATGAAAAAGAAAATAAAAATAAATAAATAAAATCAAACCAACCTGCACAGGACTGGGCAGAACAGCACTGGTAACATGTAAGCACAGGTTTCTAAATAATAAAAAAAGGTGCTTGCATAATTTATTCATTTTCTTACTAGCTTCACAGATTAAGATAGCAGCACCATGAGATAACTCAAAGATTTCTTTTGCCTTTAGCTCAGTAATTTACAAGTCTTCAGCTTTTACTGTTGTTGTTCAATGGGAAAATACTGTGGAAATAACATTTACCTGCACTCCCAGATTACAAAGCTCACTAACTGCATCTTGATAAGAGGCACATGCCCACCAAGCATCACAAAGAAGGATTTACAGTAAGTGGTGACTAATCTTTACAACCTGTACTGTAGATGCACCACTGAGTCAGCTTGAAAGTTCCTTCATTCACACTGCTTCTTCCATTCTCCTCTCTCTCTGAGCTGCAGGCAGATCTGGTATCTTGAATCTTCATTCAAGGAGAGCTTCTTACTGCCCTAATAGGTGATAGGTACAGGTGGAAAAACCTGTATTTACAGGATTGACCTAAAAATTACAGACTTGCCTACACAGCAGGATAAAAACAAACACTCAAAAAAACCCCCACCAAACACCACCCCCCAAAAAAACCCAACCAAAAACACAAACAAAATATCCCCTCCAACCAAAACCTAAATTTTTTTTCCCCCATCAAGAAAGTTCTGTGTACACAAGGAAGAAGCCCTGCAGGATGGGACTCTAGGGGGCAAAAACCAACCCTGCTACTGGAAAATCTGCCCAGCTCCAACATTTGGCACCCTGATAGTGCAATGCCTGACAGAAATGCCCAGATTTAAGTGATTTCATTTGCTGGTAGCAAAAGCTGCAGCAGAACAACACAAGCACATGCTAGAGATAGCTGGAAAGGCCACTTAAGACTTTGCATTTGCTGAAGCCTTAAGTAAGATGCCCCCCTCTTTTGTTCTCTTCTTGCAATTTACATAATTAGCAGGACGGATTTTCCAGAAAGAACCTGAAAGTAAAAGTTCTACCTGAGGAAGAAGAAAAAAAAACCAAAAAAAGCAAAGAAAAAGCAGCAAGCTGTTTATGCTAAGGCTAGTGTGGCACTTAAATGTAAGGATTTTCTTTGTACATAATTGAAGCCTCTCAACCACTTTGTAATTATGATCCTCCAACTAGAAGAATACAATTATTGCAGAGTAAAATAATTGTGGCAAAGAGCTGAATACAGATACAGCCCCAACCCTGCACGTTCTGACAGCCACACAGGTAGTTCAACTGACTACAATATAAACAGGGGTTGCTACAGATGACTAAAAATTGAAAAATTTGGCCCAATACTAAGGGCTCTTCATCTACCAGAAGCCTTTCCTTTGGCTTTAACTCATATTCTTTTCATTAACAAAACAGCACTTAACCCAGTGTCTTTTTTTCTGGGTACCTCCCTTTTCAGGCATATAATTTCTTTAAATCTGAAGTTGTTTTAAACTTCAAAGACTAATTTCTTACTACAAGCAAAATGAAGGGTAAAATTCATCCTCTGCAATGCATCTTTGGTTTTCAAGCATATAAACAGTGAAGCCTTTTTTTTTTCGTTTTACCTGCAAGGCATATTTTCTTATTCATGCTTTTTTTTTTTTTTAAGTTGCTGCTATTATAATGAAAAGTATTAAAGTTCATTATGAACCAGCTCTTTCAAAATTGCAGAGTCCTAAAAAACCCACTTTTTGTCACTTCAGAAAAATTCTGGCTGTCATTTTCAGCTTTTATCAAACACATGCAGGTAGCAGTGATACTTTTTCATCACGATCCATGCAGCTCAGATACCAATTTACCAAACTCTGCCAGCATAAAACAAGCTTATCAGACCAAAATAAATAAATAAAGAGAGAGAGAGAGAGGTGCTCATCACAGCTGATGAGCCTCTTCCAGTCTTGGAAACATGAAGCATCAATAGAAAGAAAACAGAGAGAGGCTGCTTGCCCATGCTGCTGCAAACATATTGTCTTTTATTGCCACCTTAAATGGAGATACATCCCTACTGTACTCAGAAATACAGGTTTGATGGAGTTATGAATATGAATCTCACTTTTCCAAACATAAATTGCTGCTCATTTAGAAACTTCCCTCCACTCACCCTGCTCTCTACCCTATGCTTTGCCATGCAGGCTTATTGACACACATGGGGATGTGAAGATGAGAACTGTGAGGTCATTAGTGCTTCAACACTTGTTAGAGACATCCTCTAACAAGGCAGATACCTGGTTCCCACCACCTGCCTGATCTTGATGTGATCAAGATGGTTGAAAGTCCTTCTGGACAGAGGCAAAAATGCCATTTCTTATGCTCAAATGCCTACAGAAAAGACTGCATCCTACACTGCTTGGCAGGCTACTGCTTGAGATTGTGTTGCCAAAGAAAGTTAGAACTTCAAACAGCTTTACTCACTCCTTTTATATAAAGTATCCTGGATCTGCAGCTCACTACTAACACATGTCAATCTCCGAGATGGTTTTCTGCCCTATTTCTGCCAGGAACTCATTAGACTATCACTGCAAGTACTTGTTTATTATCATTGCTGTGATGCTGAATTCACATTTTTACACTGATCAATAAGAACCAAATCAACACACTACACACCCAGCCCACACATGAAGAAAATTAATTTAACAAGGAGATCAAAGTTGTCTACTTTCTGCTTCTGTAAAATCACAACCAGCCGGTCGGTTTTTGCCAGTTATCTTTGAAGAATGATTGGAAATGAAACAAAAAAAAAAAGCAACAGAATCATTCTGGAAGCACAGACTGAAATTGTAGATACATAACAGAGATAGGAGGACACATGCAAATAACCATGTGGGAGACCTTTGCTTGAATTTGTATTGGATGGCAGGACAAAGAGACAGCTGAAGCATCAAAGTTCCTGCAGAGCTGCACCATCCAGTGTAGCTTAATATTAACCAATTATTTTGTTTTATCAAAAAACATAGGTGTTTCTTTGCAACACTGAGTAGAAGCTTTTGAAAAGTAGCAAAAAAACACCCTCAAAAAGTGAACCAGCAAGTTAGTACCTGAACTGCTTCCACCCATTTCCCACCAGTACATTAGGGGCACAAGCAGCAACAAAAACTGCTGTGCTCAATGCTGAGCTACACATGACATAAACCTGTAGTTAGGTGACTACAGCCTCCTGTGCTCAGCAGACACAGCTTTGGTAATGGCCACAGAGCTCATGGTTATTTAAAGTCCCACTGCCACCTAAGAGCCAGTGCAAAGGTGATGCTTTCTGTCCCTGGAGAGAGCAACACACAGCCCCTCTCTGATAAAAGCAGCTAGTAGCCAACTCAAAGACCACCATCTCTTGGCATGGGGAGCCCAGCTTTGATGCCTAGGACAAAACAACATTAAAGGCAGGCCAAAAAGAAGCCACTGGGAAGAGTCTAACTAAATATTTCAGGGCTTTGGCAGCCTATGTTTTGGGGAAAAGAAAGCTCAGTTTAGCTATGTAGGGTCTTCTAAGTATTCATACTTGTGGCAGATGTGAACTGTTTAAAGGCTGGTCAGTATCTATTTTTTATTTAATACAATGCTATTGTGGCTAACAGTGCAAATCTTAACATAATAATAAGAGCAAATAACTAGCAAGTTTGCTCATAAAGTTACAATGACACTACTTACTAGTCAGGGATTTTTTTTTTTCCAGTACAAACAGGATCATCCACCAGCAGACCACAGTGGGGTAGTGTGGTGGTATTAGTCCAGCAGGCAGCAGAGCCAGCAGTTGTCCTACTCCAACACCCAGCAGTTACAGGCTCTTGCCAAAGAGGCCTCATTTACCTGCTCCTTCTTCACCCACAGCTGCACTTCCCAAAGGAATAAATAATCTTTAGTCTCTGATCAAAGGAAGCATCTTCTGACTCTAAACTTTCACAAATTTACAATGCAGTATTTCCTAATCCCCGGGATTTAAAATCCATATTCAAAACGGAAGTACATTTCCTCTTTAAATAATAATAATAAAAAAAATAAATTACAATATATGAATAATGTACTTCATATTTTCTGCTCCCCAGTAAATGATATTCAATTCCACATGAAGAGCAGAGGGCTGTTTCAACTTATGCAAAGCTCTAAGAGCATTCAGTTTACTGGGACCCACTTAAGATGGACCCACACTCCTGCAGGAGTACCAACTGCATTTGTGCCCCAGGGTAGCAGGGTTTTACCCCTAGCGACCAGTCCAAAACTCCATGCCAGGTTTGGAGTGTGTCTTCTGTTCAGAAAATGAAAGAAGTTACTATGTAGGTCAAGTGTAAAATTAAAAAAGAAAAATGCTGCACTAATATAGCTGTAATTGGAATAACCCTCCAAGTGTAAGCAGAGATCCTTCCAGGAAAAAGCAATTTTCGTTCCGATTTGGCATGTGAAACATGACAATACTGGGAAAAACACTTCTCTGCTAGTTCAACTGGAACTCAGATGGGACTCTTAACCACAAAGAAGTGTTTCAAAGCCCCCCAATCCCCTAATATGTACTATCACCAGCATCATGTTTGGTTTAAAGGGGAGAATATTTTTAAGGTCATTTCTAAATACACTAGCATTAGTTGTTGGGGTTTTTTCCTTTTAAATATAAAAACTAGAACACAGACTTCCCTCCTATCTTCCCCCACATCCCCCCTAAACACACATACACTAAAAATATATAAATAAAGGAAATGAAACTTCCCCATCAATGAAAATAGGAGGGGGGTGTGGAGAACAAAGACAAAAATGGGTCTCTACAGCATCATTTATGACCAAATAAGAGTCAAATAACTTTTTTAAGACAAAGAGACTCAGACATTATCAAATTTAAAACTTAACAGTCACTTGCTGACAGGGTTGGGTACTTATTTTCACAGTCCCATGCTGAAGTTATTTGGCATTTGATATTCACTTACAGAGAAAGTACTCAGTATAAATTCTGTACCTCAAATGGATCCTGCTCTTTGAAAGCCCTAATAAGACTAGTTGTAGCCAGACAGTGTGAACAAAAACCTCTTAACCCTCAGGGACCTTTTAAAAATCACTGCTGATTAACATTTAACTTATACCTGTGTTGCTGGGACCATCCTTCAGTTTTGCAGTCTAAATTTAAATTTAAACTCCAGGGTTACCTGGAGGTTTTAGTACCCGAGTCTGAGCTTGTTTTCATTACTGATCATGACATTTCTTGACAAATTAAATAAATATCTACAACAATCTTGCTTTGCTATAGAGGCAATGAAGTCTAAACGAGAAGAGGAAAAAAAAAGAAAGCAAAGCAAAACAAAACCTTGCAGCACTGCACTTCAAGGACATATCACAATGCAGGCTCTACCAAAAATCCTACCCTGAGCAGTTGATGAAGGGAGGGGAAAAACAGCAACCATTTCCTTGCTGAACTAAAAAGAGAAAAATTGTGATAAGGCCCAGGATGGCTTCTTTAGAAAGGTCAAATTGGTGGGGTAGGGCAACTTTGCACTTGGGAATGAGACCTACAGTGGCCCAGCTGACAAGGAGATGGGAAGCTGAAGATCAGCGATTTGTGAGAAATTCTAACAAACTCTGAAGCATAAATTAGAGAAAGACAAACCAAAAAGGTGATTTTTTAAAAAATTGTCTTTTGAGTCTTCCATCCTATCAGCACTTTGGGTCTTTCCAGAGCAAATCATCAGTCAAGTATAAAAACTTAGGTGGGCTGTTTGTGTGAGACAAGTTACTTTTTGTTGGAGTAAGCTAAACCGCAAGACTCACTTCACTCAGACCTCAAGATATACCCAACTCTATACAACTCCTCCAAAACCCTCCAACAACCCCACTCTAAGATGGAAAGTTTCAACTTAAAAAAAAAAAAAAATCCCTATTATAGGGTAATAGGGCATACATTAAAAGCATGCCCTTGGGTTCCCCAAACCATTATCCTCTGAAGAAGAAAGTAACATAAATGATGTATTTGCCTTGTAGTTTCTGTGGCAGCAGGTTGTAACCTGAGCACATTTTCCAGTTTTTCCCCACACAAATCAATGCCTTTTTTCTTTCTGCTGCCGTTTCAAGCGGGGCCAGGTGAGCCCGCACCCCCACCACCACACAGTGACACAGCCAAGCCAGAAAGAGAGAAAATAAACTGCTGTCAAAAATACTTTTCCTTCTGCCCACAGAAACCAATATCCACCAAGAATCAGCATTGACACAATTGGCCGCGTTACCAACTCTGACCTCCCGCCCGGGCTGGGCCGCGCGGCCGCCAGCCTCACGAGCCCGCTCTCCGGGCCTCCTGATCCAGGGGAAAGGCTCCCCCAAGCTCCACAAGACACCCTGGCTCAGAAATACTTGCTGCCCAAAAGCAAATTCAAAGGATCTCTCAAATCTTCTCAGTTTCAAGCAAAGAGTTAAAAGTCCGACCCCAAGCTGATAAAATTGTTGCTACCTTTCTTTGAACCGTGCTCACTCACACCTAGTCTTGAAGGAAGAGACGTCTTTCTTAAAATATATTTGAATGTGCTATTTTTGTCTTTATCTTATAAGGCCTGATTTCCCCTCATAGCCCCACAATTGATTACAGTAATAGGTTTGTCAGAGCCAGGCAAGTTAAGAAGAGGTTTTATAACTTCTCATGCAGTAAAACATATGGAATTTTCTGCCTTCGTTTCTTTTTAGTTGCAAGTGCAGCCCCCTCATTCCCCACCCTACAAATACACACAAGGCACAGAAACTCTTCTAAGCAGTGTCTTGGAAGTCAGTGCAACCACTTGTGCTGCTCATCTTACATAAATAACCAAGTACACGGCAGCCATGCCAGGCAGAATTCATACATGCACTTAAAGATGCTTCTGCCTACGTCTTACAGGTGATGGAGAGGCAAAAGGACCCGTTAATTTTAGGGAGAAAAAAAAAAAAATACAATTCTGATGAAAATTTTTCACTTAAAAGTTATGCAGCCTCAAAAAACCACAAGCTGAGGAAACAAATTATTTCCACATAGACATATTTAAGGTATTTCTAAGGAAGCTCAAATGAAACCACCTAATCTCACAAGTTATTATGACACACTATAAGGAGACAGGACCTTCCAGCACCAGAATCTCACAATCATGACCTTACAGATCTCAGGGTCCTTGTACTATTGTCCAACTGCAGTATTGGGAAAGGGAGTAAAGAGCCTTCTCAAACACTTTACCTAGAAAATATTTAAGTGATGTATTTTCCACTTGATTAGAACAAATAAAAATATAAAATAAGATCCAAATATTCACAGCAAAGCATTATCTTACTGCTTTAGGAAGCCTACAGTGTACTACAAGACTGCTCTTAAAACTTTCTCATACTCCCTACCAAGTCGCAAGCTCGATTGATAATGGCAAGCCTCAATAATTTCACTGAGAGAATTAAAATGGCCAGAAGAAGTAACAGAGATTTTAGTTTAACATCTAGGAATTACTTTTTCCTACCTAGGCTAGTTGAGCACTACCCAAAAGTGAAACAAAACTGAAGCAAGGACTCGCTTTCTGGTCCTAGTTGGCACAGTGCAATATTTTCAGACAGGTCTTCAGCAGCAACATAAAGGTTGAGAAAATTAAATGGGTAAGACTTGAAGACTTTTTTCATTCTGTCCAAATACAACATGAGTCAATGTTAGGTACAGAGGTTAGTCACACTGTGGTTTATCTACACTCACGTTGGCCCATGCAGGAGAGATGTAAACACTTGGAAGCAGGATGCCTACCTAGCTACCCCCTCTCCCCCAGGGAGGGATGCCAACAGGAGGCACTGTTGACAGCAGTGTGATTAAGCTCTGGCCTTATCATTTCACCAAGAGGCCAATTCTCCACTCTTCACACAGGCCAACTTCCACGGTGAAGGGCATTACCTGGATCTGAGCTTTTTTTGGCTTTTCAAGATACACTCGTTTGACTTCCACACCAACAGTGCTGCTCAGTTCCTTGCTGGAGTCTCCAAAATTCAGCAACACAGGTAGCAGAACAGATCATAAAAGTGTTTACTTATTACCAAACTTTTAAGTAGGGTATATTTATTTAAGCCTTACATTTTTCCTAAGTATATCAGATTATCAGTTATAGAAGAAAGATGCATACAACACTTTTTTTTTTATATGAAAAATTGCTTACCTAAGTTCTAAAGAAATACATTTACTTGTTTTAAGCAAAGCCACATAGCTTAACTTCCATGCTGCATATGCATGCATAGAGCATTGATGAAGCAGCACTTTTGTTGTTGAGTGAGTGCCTTGGACAACCCTTAGAACAAAAAAAGTACACATCCACCAGGGCGTATCACACCCCATCACTCCAGTGAGTACCAAAGTGAAACGGGTTGTTTCTAGATAGATGTCTCTTATTAAGCAAATGGCTCCATTCTGATCCAATTTAATATCCCAACAAGACCACCAAGCAGGTAAGCGATGACATCAATATGGCACAAAGGAGCTGATAGGGCACACAACCACACTGCAAAGCCGGGTCACTTTGCTGTGACACTGCCCTGAGCAAGGGCAGGGGGCGGGTCCCCGGGGAGCTCTGCGGGCCAGTGCCCCAGGCGGGCCGGGTACAGGTAGCAGGGTGGCCCCGCTGAGCAGCACGGCAGGCCAGGCCCAAGCTTGCCAGGTGAACTCTCCCCTCTTCCCAAACTTACAGCAAAATTATAGCTGTCAAAGGCATAAAACTTCACCCCCGGTGCCTACCTGCTTAAAACATGAATCATGCAGTTGAGCACTCCGCAACATTTTCAATGCATGGTTTAGTTATTGGTGACCATATTTATTTCGTGGCTATCATACTAGCCTGGGAAAATCTGTGATGAACCTCACCAGTAATCACCTGAATCGTGACCAGTGCTAACGCACTGGGACAGCAAATACAGGTCAGATTTTATCGGCCAAAGTTATTAACCCCGCCGAGTTTACATCTCACATAGTCAAGCCCAGCTAGTTGACTGGCAGATGTGAAAACCGCTCTGTAAAGTCAGCAGAAGGATGAGTAGGCATTATCCATTTATTAACTGGTTAACTGCCAATTAATTTTACTTGCAAATCACCTCTCTGGTATTTAAACATCTGGCTAAGAGTTCACGATCTTTACCCACCCGCCCCCCCACCCCCATATTTTGACGGGCCAGAAAAATGAAGCACTCCTGCGCCCCGACAGCGCCCAAGCCGCCGCGCATTCCTCTCCCGAGGGAAAGAAGGGGTGAAATTCACATTTCTCCGAAACAAGTTCGTACCCAAAGGGTAGGAAGCGAAGGGCTCCCCAGCCGGGCCCCGGATCGCCTCGTTACTAGCACCGACTGATACCGAGACCGCGCCGAGCGCGCTGCCGGCAGCCAGCCGGGGGCGGGGGTTGTCGCGCATGGGTCGGCCACTCGTGCCAGGACCGCGGCGGGGACCGGCGCTCGGACAACTTCCGCGGCAAGCCCCGCCGAGCCGGCCTTCCCCGCCTCCCCTCCCCGGCGTGGCACCGCACGGCGCTCGGGACCTGGCAGCGAGCGCCGCGGCGGGGCGCCCCGGGACCGGTCCGCCGAACCCCGCGCCCATGCGACCGTGTACACCTCCCTCCCTCCTTCCCTCTCTCTCTCGTGGCCGGGCCGGGCAGGTACGGGGCAGCGCCCGGCTGCCGCTCCCGCCCCCAGCCCGCTCCCGCCACCCCGGGCTCCCCCCGCCCGGCAGCCCGCGGCCGGCCGGCAGGGAGCAGCGATCGGTGAGGAGAAGGAGGGAGCAGGCAGGGCCTCGCCTACTGGGCGCTGCAGACAGAAAGTGAACTGCAAACCTGCAAACTTTTTTTTTTTTTTCCCTTTTCTTTCTTTTTTTTTTTTTTCCCTCCCCCTTCCAGCGCAGCCCCAGCTCGTGCAAAAATGAAACTTGCGAAGCGTTCGCCTACCTGGCGTGAAGTCTGCAACAAGTGCAGGCGAGGGGGGCCGGGCGCGGGGAGCGGCGGAGCCGGGCGAGGGGCTTATGTCGGTATCAGCGAGAAGGGAACAATTGCGATATTAATTTATTACAGAGCTGCCCGGGCTCCGTCCTACTTCACTTACAGTACGGCGCTCATCCTGTAAACAAATATCGCTCCGCCAGGAAACATACTTCCCCCCCACCCCCCGGCCCGGCCCGGCCTCGGCCCCAGTGCCAGGCACCCACCCCAGCGGCGGCACATGGAGCGGAGCGGGGAGCGGACCGTCGGACCCGCGCCCCGCGCCGGGGGAGGCTCCGGGCACCGGCACTTACCTCCGGCACGGCCTCCCCCTCCCGCCGCGCAGCCTTTGCCGAGTCCGTGATGCAAAAAAAAAAAAAAAAAAAAAAAAAAAAGAAAAAAAAAATCCCGCTGTCAGCAAATCGCTGTCAAATTATTTTCTTGCAGAAGAGAGAGGGGAGAGGGAAGCGCGGGGGGGGAGCAGAAGGGGGAGGAGGCTGCGGGAGGCGGCGGGATCCCTCCGCCGCGATGGGTCTGGCCCTGGGTAGCGAAGCAGGAAGTAAGGTGTCGGCGGCGCCGCGGCCGCCCGGCCCCGCGGCGGGGCGAGGGGCGCCCGCCGCCCCCGGGGGCCCGCCGGTGGCCGTGCGCTGTCTCCGCCTCACGCCGCCCGCTCCGCCGCGCCGCGGTCTCGCCGGCAGCCCCTCCTTTCAGGGCGGCGAGCGCAGCGCAGGTGCCGGGGCCACCGTCGGCGACCTGTCAGCGGTTCCCGTCGCGGGCGGGTCGGCGGGAGGCGGGCGAGTGGGTGCCGCGGGTTCCCGCCGCCGCCGCATGCCGCAGGGCGGTGGGGCCGGGGCCGGCTCCCGCTCCCGCCCGAGCGACGGCGCCGGCGGGGGGGAGGGGGGGGCGGTCGTGGTGGTGGCGGCGGCGCCGCGGGCCGATACCGCGCCAGCCCTGGGGCTGGGGAGGGTGTCTCTCCCCGTCGCCGTGGAGCTGAGGGGGAAGTGGAGGGGGGGGTGTCTTTCCTGGCGCCATGGGGTGCCGTGCGGAGCCGGGTCGGGGACGGCGGGGGCTGCGGCCGGGCCTCCCCCCAGCTCCGGGGCGATGGAGGAGGGAGGTGGCTGCGGTAAAGACGCGCTCTCACCGCGGGGGGCTCCTGCCCTGTGCGGGGAAGGGCTGCCGGGGCTGCCGCTGGCTCCAGGAAGGCTCCTGCGTTTTGGGTTAATTTGAAGTTATTTCTCTAATACAGCATGCCGTGTAGGAACTTGCTCCTGTGGTCACCGATCTTTGCCAATGGTAGTCTTAATTTGTATTTATTTTTTTAATTTTCCTCTTTTTTTTTTTTTTCTTTTAAATTCTACAGAAGTGCTTTGGTAAAATAACCTCAACGGTCCTGCCTTCCTCGAGCTCACAATTTGCATTCGATTGCACCAAAACGTTCCCTTGCAGGGAAGGATTTTGCATCTCGGGGACAGTTACGTGATACGTAACAGCTTATGCTGTGCTCTGTCGGAGCTCATGGACAATGACAGACAAGTTACTGTAAGAAACCATGACAGGGAAGAGAGAAACTGAAACGAGTGTGGTTATAGGGCCTACTTCTGCCTTCAAAGATGTAAAAAAAAAAACCCAAAAGGCAACAGACAAAACTCTCAAAGGTTGTAACTGGAACAGAAAAAGGGCTTTGGTGTTAGCGTTGGTGATTCAGCCTGATGTTCCAATGGTTACCTGCAGCCTCATTTTCTTTTGATGATCATTCTGGTTTCATGACTCTTCCATTGGGCCACTGGTCTTAATCATTTAACCTTTTGTGACATTGTTTTGATTTACACTGATTTACGCTAAGTTCTCAGTTGTTTACAATGTTCAGAGAAAGGTTCTTTTTTTTTTTTTTTTCTTCCCCAGCCAGCTAGTCATTTTTTCTACTTTTAATTTTACTTGAGAGAAAAAATACCATTCAGATATTGTAACTTCTCTGTGCTGAGCTATGCAAAATCTGTGCTGAGTTTTGGATTCAATGGTTGGCTTGTTTGCTTGTTGGAGTCCTAAGTCATGTAAACTATGTTGAAAATAGAATTAAAACCACAACTCAACATGTGCCTTGCCTCTGTTTGTTTTTTGTGTCTAGTCTGAAACCCAGAATAGCCTATATTGCTTGTGATTTCCAAAATGACTTTTAAAAATAAGCAATGGAATTTAACACAAATTTTTGTCTTTCTAGGTTTCTCTCGGCCTCTTGACTTGTCCAGCTAATCAGTATCACCAAATCTGTATTGGATTGGCTAGGTGTTACTTGATTTACCTGAAATATGCAGGTTTGTGCTGCATCTCTCAAAACGGAAACAAATGTATGATTTAAATTTGAACACAGAATCATTATCATGCAGCCTTTTGCCATAGCACATAAACTGGAGCCATCTTACCCTGCTGTAACAAAGTCAGCTGCACCAAACTCTTGGCAATGAAGTAAACTGGTTCATGAGCTTTGAACAACAATTCACAAAAGGCATCTGGGCTGGCTGTGGCCAGATGGTTCTCTGGGTATTTCCCCTGCAATTCATCAATTGGTCTCCATCGAAAGCACAAAGTCTTGATTTTATCCTCTCCGTTTTTCCCATCCTTCTCATCTTCAAGTCTTTGAGTACCAAGCCGCACCGTTTGGAATAACAAATCATATCACTCTTTGCAGTGTTAAATCTCCCAATAATTCTATGGGCTTGGCCTATGGTGAAGCTTTTGGCAACGACAAGGGGCAAGTGGGTGGGTGCTGGGAGCCCTGCTCTGGGCTGAGGTCCTGGCTGGCCGAGCTGCCTGCTTGCTGCTGTCAAGAGAGGGAGACCTTGCTCTTTCTCCCCTGCCTGCTGGCTTGCCCCGCTCAGCTGGTTCAGAAGTCTACCCCCTCTGGCTGGGTTAATTTCCTGCCATTTTGGGGGGCTTCCTGGGAGCCAGGGGCAGCACAAGTGGACAGAGGGGGCCTGGGGAGCCACCACTTGCAGCCTCAGCAGCAGCAAGCTGCCAAGGTGGATCAGCTGCCTCCAGAAACCTCCCACCACTTAGAAACAACAGAAAAGCAGCAAATGTGTTATGGTGACTGCCATTGCTCCGTCACATTATTGTTGGAGATTAATTTTTTTCAGTGGGTCTGGTTTAGAAATGAAAGAATTACAGAAGTTTGGAAGTGGCAGAGGTCACTGATCATCCTCCTGGTTCATTCCTTTCCAATACAGGAATGGAAATAATAAGATAATGCAGTGTCATTGTCTTCCCAGATGCATTAGTTTTTATTAGGAGGCTTTGCTTTGAATATGTGGGCTTTTCAAGAAAGACAGTGCTGAAGAAAACATGACTGTGGTAGAAGGCAACAAACATACCTCTTTTTCAACAGCTGGAGTCATTAAAATAAGATCCCTTAAGACTCCTTAATGAATCACATTTAGAGAAATATCTTACTGGTCAAAGTCACAACAGCCAAAGTATGGGTGTCCATCTGGTTTCTCAGTTTTGGATGTCTGTTTCCAGACTGAATTTTTTATTGCATATGTTATCTTTAAAAAAATAAGACCTTTGTTATCCAAGTTGGTTGGACAAAACTGATGACGAGCTTACTTTTGCTTTAATGTGGAGTTTTTGAGCCATATAGAATAATGAATGATACAGGATTTAGGATTAGAAGCAAGTCTGGTCTCAGAATCCTACATAATGTGAGTTGTACTATTGGAGATTACAACCTGTTTAGTTAAAGTTTATTCTCCAGAAAAAAAAAAAAAAAAAGGCATTCTGGAAATTTAAAGAAATGGCAAATATGCCCTCTGCTATCAGTTGTTCTTGTGTAATTACTGATCACTTCCTGGTTAAACGTTTTAATTTGATTTTTCGTTTCAATTCATGAGTTTTCCAGCATGATGTTGCTGGTTCTTTCCCTTCTAACTTAGTTTATTATTTTAATGTCTCTTTTTGTTAAATAAATAAGAAACTGGGGCCTTACAGGAGTGACTCTAACAGGGTCAGAGCAGTTAAAAAAGCTAAACATGTTTTCTGTGATCACATTCCTTGTGCATCACAAGGGAAGTATCAGCACATCATCACAGCATCACACATATCTGAACATGAAAAATACATTGGCAGTTGGTGATGGGCTTGCTCAGAGACACGCCTGCTGTGTTTGAAGGTAATATCAGCAATCCCACTCTCATCTCGATGCTCCTTCCCTTCAAACTCGGTCAAGTACAGTGCTTCTCCCTCTGAGGTCCTCTCCCCTGGAGGCTCAGGACATTGAGAGCTTCCAGGATAAACCAGCCTGTGCTCTTTGGTGTCACTTCTTACCACATTCATTGCAAGTTAAGAAAAAAATGGCCAATTTTCAGCAAGGAGATGAATAATTTTTAGTAGGAATGCACCAGGACCCTGCTGCTGTGAACTACCGCAAACCTCTCTTCGGCAGCTCTCACTGCCCAGGTGAGGAGCAGGCCTGTGTTGGACAAGCAGCATCCCTGACTTGCTGGTGCTAGTTGGCTCTTTTCCACTGAAAAAAAGGTGGAATCACTGATTTCACCAGCAGCCTAATCTGATCTCAGACCATCCTGCCACCATATGAAAACTCATACAGGAAGTCTGGCTTTTCTTTTTTATGATTCACTTTCAGCCAGATCAGTTAGCTGACTGCACAGTGTTAAGGATGGTGTAAAAAATATGCCAAGGAGAGAAGAGTATGAAAGCATGCTGCTCTCAGGCTGTTGGTGGAAGCCCTGCCCACTGGGACTCTAAAGTAAGTTGCAATGGCTAAGGTCCTGCTGTCCCCTCTGTAAATTACTGCCTCCAGCTGCGTGGTGGTGCCTCCTGTTTGCAACCAGAGCTGACTCTCCCCATGTCACCAGTGAGTCAGATCATCTCCCAGTGCTGGCAGAAACCCTCTGTGATTTGTCCCCTGAATTGCTTCACTGAGTCAACCAGATGTGTAGCAGAAAAGGAGGCAGGGTTATGTACCCAAAAGCAGGATTTGCAACTGCACCAGTTTAAATTCCCTTTAGCTGTCATGAAACCATGGCTGCAATCTCAGCTAGCAGATAGGATGTTTTTTAAGAAGGCCAGTCCAGGCAGTAGATTTAAAAAAAAAAAAAAAAAAAAGTGAGAAAAGTAAACCTGCATGGCTGTTTGAACTGTGTTCAGCTCTGGAAATCCACAAGCACTGGTTTTCTCTCAACTGAACTTCAGGTTCTGTTTAACAAATCATAGAGCTGCCTGTCTATGAGTTGGGCCCTGAGATGCTCCTCTAGCACAGCCTGCAGGAGCTGCCAAGCCCACAGGACTCCGACCTGGTGCTGATGGAATTGGGTGCTGGTGGAACCCAGCCTTGACCTTCCTATGTGTCCCTGCAGCTGGGTGCACAGGAGATGTGCTGCTGCTTCACACGGGTGCTCTGAAACAGATTAAAAAGTCTGTGAAGTGCTTAGGAATGTTTTGGTAAAAAAAGTTTCAGTTAGGCAAGTAGAAATAGTGATGGCTCAGAGACTTCTTTACAATGACACTGTTTTGCAACTATGAGCCCTGGAGAAGAAAATTAACTAGAGACATTGGGAGTTGTAAAGGGGACATTCTTGATTTGTTTGGTTTGTGTCAGCTCCTGTTCCTCTTGGAAGAGTTGTTTATACTTTGATGCTGTCAGGAAGAATCTGTGGGCAGGTATGTGTGCACCCAAGAGATGCAGTGACATGGACCATCTTGAGGGATCTGAACTTGATGGTGTGGTTTGAGTGATTATGAACTTTTAAACCACTCACTCCATCTATATTTATTTTTTTTATATAAGTAGATATGAAAAGGTCTTACTATCAGGGGCCACTAATACTGTCCCCATTTTACAAATGGGCGACCTAAGGAACAGAGATGTTCCAAAGTCATCCCACGAAGTAGCTGCAGAAGTGAAGTATGAATCCAAGTCTCTTATGTCTTCTAGTTGTTTACTGACTTCTTTCAGTAGTTTCTCAGTTTTCTATTTCACATTCCTCAGTGTAGAAGTAAATCATTTTGCTGATATTTTGCTGATTTTATGCAGAGTTGAATGTACTCTGTGCAGGGTTTGTTGAAGGAGTTTTAAAAGAAAACAACCATCTACATCTGCTGTGAACTTTCCCATGGAGAACTGTAACCTCAATTTTTATACAAGTCTTTTATGTCAGTCACTTCTAGGTCTCACTGCACTTTACTTACTTGTTCCTTACATATGTGATAGTGGGCAGATAAGCATTTAAAATAAGTATATAGCTGTCATGATTTGAAAAAATGCCATTAACTAATATGGAATCATTTAGATTGGAAAAGACCTTTAAGATCATCAAGTCCAATTGTTAACTGAGTACTGCCAAGTCCACCACTAAACCAAGTCACTAAGCACCACATCTACACATCTTTTAAATACCTCTAGGGATGGTGACTCAACTA
The DNA here is from genome assembly GCA_025447755.1 of Corythornis vintsioides. Taxonomy (NCBI): domain Eukaryota; kingdom Metazoa; phylum Chordata; class Aves; order Coraciiformes; family Alcedinidae; genus Corythornis; species Corythornis vintsioides. Next base: position 9,082 of record JAOEGS010014832.1, on the reverse strand, counting down.
CTTCCCTGGGGAGCCTGTTTCACTGCTTGACAACCCTTTCAGTGAAGAACATTTTCTAATATCTAAACCTCTCCTGGTACAACTTGAGGCCATTTCTTCTTGTTCTATGGCTTCTTACTTGGAAGAGACTGGCATCCACCTTGCTACCACCTCCTTTCAGGTAAAGAGAGTGATAAGGTCTCCTCTGAGCTATGGCTAGACTTGTATCTTATATCCAATATATACACTGTATATTCCATTCATAGTGATGTAAGGCACTTTACATGGTCAAATTTAAGTAAGTTGTATCATTTCACATTTTTTTGTAGTGATGGAAATGCATTTACAGGAGAAAACAAACACATTTACGTTTCTGCATCAGTGTTTATGCTTGGTACCCCCAGAACACTTGAGGAGGTAAGAACTGGACTGAAAAACAAAGCAAAAAATTCAATGGAGTTACTGTATAGCTGCAGTGAGACAGGGAACTGCATGGAACCCTCATAAAGCAGAGTAACAAAGTTAATAGTAGAGTAAAACCCCTTTTGTCTATAGCTGAGAGTTTTTCCAGCAGCAGCTGAAAGGCAGCAGATGATGAGTAAATTCAGGCATATCTAAGTCTTACAGTATGGTTTCTGAGGGACAAATTTTGCTTCTAGAGATGAAGAAAATACCTCCATCCAATTCAAATGGCCTGTGAATCTACAAACAAATATGGAACTTGGGAATTAAACAGAGAGTCCCCAAAAGAATCTCAGTGTAGTGCTCCAGATACAAGCTTAGGTCTGTGAAACTAAATGTCTCAGGCTTTTGGGTCTGGTCTATTGAGAAGAGAGCTAATGGTGCCAATTGGGAATTAGATTGTTTTCAGAGGAGAAAAAAAACCCAAACAAACAAAAACCAAACCCAAAGCTTCTCTTATAGGTCATTAAAGTGTGAATTTTTTCCTATAAAAGTCTCCAAAGTTAGTTCTAGCTGTGTGCAGTACCAGCTTTTCCTCCTGTATCTAAGAGCTTCCAGGGAACCCACCAGTGATGACTGGATAGCCTAAGGACCAGAAAAATTCTCTCTTAGTCTGCAGTACCCACAGCATTTCCAGCTTGCTAGAAAAGCTTGAAGAAATACAGGGAGTCACATCTAGGGAGGGAAAAGAGGTTTCTCAAAGCAACATTTGCTTCAGTCTATGTGTTGGTCTGCAGAATCCATTTCACTTTATTCAGAAATTCTGACAATGACAAGGTATGCATTTGTGTTTCTCTGGGTATATATTTCACAGCTTTTATGTCCTCTTATCGTGCACACATCTCCCCTAAACCATCTTGGGAGGACTGTTACAGCCTCATGGCTTTTTGTTTTGAGTCCCACGCCAGTTGACTAATCTAGCAGCTAGTGATAACTGAAGATTGAGATAGTGATAATTCCTCTGCACCCCAGAGAGCAGCAAGGGAGCTAATTATCCATTGATTGTGTATCAGTTGAGGAAATCCCCAGATGAGGAGTTGTGGGTGTATTTCACTGTCTTTGCACTACTTGAGTGAGGTACTGGGAACAGAGGATAAAAAAAAATAAATAAATTCAGCCCTAATTACTCATGCTGAACTTGTGGCCTTCTTGAAATATGCTCAAAGCAGGGAGGAAACCCAACATTGTGTGAGGCTTCTTCCAGGCTTCTTTTAAGAGTGCACCATCAGAGGCTGTTCTCTCTGAAGCATCTGCCGAAAATCTCTCGTGTCTGTGTGCTTAAGGAGCAGTTCTGTGTGGAGGTCCTTCCCCAGCAGTGTGCCAGTGTTTTTCCCTTCCTATTACAATGCTATCTGAAGATCTTGGACCTGTTCCACACTTAAGCTCCAAGCATCTTTGTTGTCTATCTGACCTTGCAATATAATAAGCTGGAAACTTTTACTGCTTGGTTTTTCTAAGGCTTGTTTCACAATCTGGGCAATGTAGAGTTCTCTGCTTCCCATTTCCACTTCTGTAATGCTTATTATATTCAATTTTATGTCTGGTTTGGTGTTCATTTCTGCAGCTCCTGCCTACATTTCATGCAGTTCTTCATCTTATCTGCAGTTGTTATCTGCACTGTCAATCAACTCATCGCTTTTTATTAGTAATAGATCCAGTTGGTTCATATGCTTGCATAGGCTCTAGAATGGTAATGTCTTGCCAGCAAAAGGAGATTTTAAGGTTGTGATAACCTATGTGCTTGTCTGAGGGATATGAAAATAATGTTATGAATGTTGTTTATGAAAACTGGGGTTTGCACAGCTTCAGTAGCTTTCACATACTGTAGTTGAACTGTCCTCAATGAAGTGACAAGTTGAACTGACAGCATTTCAAGCCCATAGTTTCCACCTGATCACAACTAATTGAACACAAAAGTCCTCAGCATTTTGCCTGTTACCTCTATGTAGATACCACTGTGAGGTGAGTTTTTGTTAAATTACTCCACTTTCTTTGCTCCATTTTAACCTCTGATTATACCTTATTTCTTCTTCCTAGTATTTTTCTTTGACTGACCTTGCACTGTGTATAAACATTCTTCATAAGGAAATCAGTGAGATATTTGGAGTTAATTTTTTTATGTCTTGGCTCTTGTGCCCAGTACATAATGATCCAGTTACATCTCAACTTGTATGCTGTAACCCCAGCTTTCCAATTCTCTCTACTGCAAACAAAGCAAGTTTATTTTCTAATAAAGAACCTCCTTTAATCCTTAACTCTCTACAGATGCTTCCCTCCTTCTTCCTTGTTAATTCAAGTCTTTCTACTTCCAAGGATCTGCTGCCTAGGAGCCTTGTGCCTGTCTCCTGTGCCATTTTCTGCTCTGAGCTGGAAGGTGACTGTTAAGGCATCTGCCCCCCTCTTGTTCCAAAGCATCGTGGTAGAAAGACTCTAAAAGGGGCTCTCTGTGGTGCTTGTAACCAGTTTTCAAACGAGTGTTTTGAAAACTAGTTAGGCAGTTTTCCCAGTGTAGACAAGCTCATAGAAGGACCATTAATTACTCAGCACAGGCTTAACCGTGGGCAGAAAAAGGGGGCTTTTGTCCCATTGTCAAACCCTCACCATTATTTGTACGTGTTGGTTTTGTATTTAATAGGATTACATGACTTCTTCGCTCTATATGCCAAAATGGATGGTTCCTTTCAGTAATAAAACAAAGCCAATAACCTGAAAGGAACCACGGCTCAAAAGCACAAACTTGACCTTTGATTGACCTTGACATTTACAGACTAAAAAGAACTTTTCTTTGAACAGACAGAAGAAGTCAGGGAGCCAGCAAGAACCAGGAGAAAATGGTTTTGTTGCTTTCTGATTACATTGTTTAAACCAACATACTACATGGTTTACAATACTTCATTACAATGTATTAGGGCCTGGAGGTGATTTAGTGTCTGTTTATAACTGAGACTAATCTTGAAATAAACAAATGAATGTTTGGAAAATGGATGAAGCTGTTCTGCTGGAGACAGCATTAAATGCATCTCTGAAGAGTAAATCATGGCTGTACAGCACTTAAATGCTTTTTATTTCTACCTTCAGCTGTATTTCAATAGTTTTATCTAACAAAATTAATCATGGTGCAGTAAAAAAGTTCTAATTGGTCAGGACTGTCTAGCAGCCATACATTCTATGAAAAATTCACAATTTAGAAACTGTTTAGCCCTTTAAAATCAGGGAAAAAGATAAACTAGAAAATGCTGTAGCATTACACTAGGCACCATGGTGATCTAAATTAAATCTGCTACAACCTGTTCTAATTTAAAATTGCTCCGTTGTGCGAATGAAGGGTGAAAGAAGAAGAGTTAGTTCACTTGTTCAAAGCATTTTCATATTCCCAGATAAATCTTTCATCTACAGCTCGTGGCCTGTACATTCCCATTTTTTTTCTGTGCATCCCCTGCACATAAATGGTTTCAGATGGAGCTAAGAACTCTTCCTCCAGGAGTCTGGTATCTGTTCTCATCTCCATCAGCTGAGAAGAAGCAATGCAGTTGAACGTCACCATTGGAGTGACCATGACACCCTAAAGGTCCTCTGTGGTGCTGTAGGCAGGGACCTCTTTAGAGGAGGTTGCTCCAGTTTCTTTTTTCAAAGGACAGCTTCTTCTGTGCTTGTCCTGCCATCCACCTCTGCAGGTCACTCTTCAGCCAATCCTCGTTCTCTCCCTCTCCTGCCTCTCCTATGACCCGAGGCCCTAACCATGGATAGCCCATAGGGATTTCACAACACATTTCTAACACCTTTTAACATCTGACTCATTAAAAAAAAAATGTTTTTAATTTTCTCAGGTACCAGTCACTAATCAGTTAAAGCCTTATTCGAGAGGAAAAAAAAAACCCAACCCTGAAGTGGATGGCTCCTCCAGTCCCACCACCCACACCCTTCCGGTTACAGACTGGAGTGAGTGGGAGCTGGCGAGGGCTTGGAGTGGAAGCAGAAGCAGAAGCAAAGCAGAGGACTTCTGCACTGCCCTGCCTGTGAGGCGGATTGCCACCTAGTGCTGTGAATATGGAAAAGCAACGGCTTTCCATCTGCTCAAGTCCGAGACTCCTGCAAAGGCAGTCCCCAAGTTGGTCACGACTCACAAGGTCTTCTTCTGTTCTAGCAGCACTAACTGCTTCACCATGTCCTTCACCCATTAGAACAGGGTTAGGGCTCTGAACTTTGACAATGCATTTCTTGTGCTGCAGTTGACATTAAATGCTGTGCCATGACTGCTCTTAGTGCAGGGCGTTTGTCGGGTCCTACAGCAATATAGCATCCACAATTATATTTCATACGGGTGACTACCTTTCTGTTTCCTTCCTATTGCTTCCTTTGCCACACAAACACCAGTGGCAGAAGTCTCAAGCATAATTAGGTTTGTTCCAGCTTGAAAAATATAGTCAACCACACGAAAGAAAGGCCTGCTGAGGGAAAGGTTGCAACATAAGCCTGTGTGTTCATTGGCATCAGTGAAGAAGCCCGGGGGAAGGGCGTTAGCTACAGCAAAAATTTCAAGTGGTGCTTGCACCTTCCTAGGTGTCAAAGCTGACCACCCATGAGCCACAAACACAGCCTTTCTTGGTACCAGTTCACAGACCACTTTGTATGAACTGCTATGTCTAAAGATACACTCCAGTGTTCTGAATTTACAGTGAAATGGAAGGAGAACAGGCACATTTTTTGAGTGTGGCTTTTTTCCTTTGCTCCTGCGTTTTTTCCCCCTGTACAACTCATTACTGACTATTATCTTTGCTCCCATTAAATCTGTTTTAGAGGTTGGCATTTTAATTTACCAGCTCGAGCTCTAGACTGTTGACACGTTACACTGCAGAAAGCAGCAAAATTATCATGGACTGAGTTTGCACTGTATCTTTTTTCTAAGATGCTGCGTGATGAGAATAAATCATGTTGTCACCCTGACATGATCTGCTAATGAAGACACACACCCACTTGCCCTGCCCTGTTACTGGATGTTAAATGAGAACCCTTCCTCTGTCTTTTTTCTTCATTTCTACTGTGGAAGAAGCTTTCTAATTCTGCACATCGGTTTGCTTAGCAATATTGCTGTTGCCTAATGCAATAAAAATCAGTTATGTAACTGCCTTTGCTAGACTTGCAGAGAGCATTCACCAGACGGGAAGATGGCCACAGTATCTTTTTTTCTTTCCATTATGTCTCCCTTGTTCACTGTAATTATGCAATATGCTCTGGCTTTAGTATCTTTTTTTTTTTTTTTTTTCCTGACATCATGTTTAGAATATTATACACCTATAATCTAAGATCATGCAAAGACAAAGCAGGGAAAAGTAATAAGCTTATTGTGAATTATTGCTAAAAGGGCTGGTATTGCAGCACTAGTGGCACCAAGGAACAAAGAATCACCTACAGTTTCTCAGATAGTATTTTTAATACTCTAATTCTGAGCCAAATTCCTGAAATAACCTGTGTTTGCACATTACTGGGTGCTCTTTTGTTCTGAATAATGTCTTGCTTAGTGAACTATGTCTTATCAATCCACAAAGTACTGGGTGTCATTGTTCACCTCATTCACAATTCATCTTTTAATTAACATTATCACAGGCAAAATTCTATTTTGGTCAGCATAATTTGTCATTGGAATTGGCGGTACAGAAAGAAAAGAATTACCATCTGAATTTATCTGAAGGCGATGTAGGAGATTGTGACTACAAACCTACCTCATCCGGCAATAAAGAGGAAGGGAGGGGAACTGTGTAAATGATAATGGCTTTAAAAATTATATTTGCAATGTAAAAATCACTACCCTGGTCATTCAGTATCTGCTAAGGAAACTGCTTTATCAAAATTACTGTTATTGAAAATATAAGCTCGAATCCTACGCTTAGACACAGGCTTCATTTGGTGGAAAGGGTTGCTGACTTAGAGAAGATTATAGATGCAAATGTCTTTGCAAGGTTTATAGCTTTAGCTATAGGTAAGTAATATCAACTTAATGCATCAAAATGCTGATCATTTGCTTTAATAATTGAACTTTGGAATTACAAAGTTATTGGAATTACAATCGCAGCATTGTTTAAAGAGCAGAAAAGGAAATAAATGTTTTCAGAATGTTTTTTAACTGTACCAGAAGAACTTTTTCAAGAGAATGGAAACATTTCTTAATCCTTCTCAGAAACTTGTCTTTCATAATGACTACCAGAAAAAATCCATGAATGTGGGACAATTAAACAGTGTTTTATTTCTCTGAGTCTATAAAGAAGACATCTACCCCTGCATTCTAGAGACACGATATTTTCCTGTTTACATACAAATTAATGCAGTAATACTGAATCTATTTAAGGTACAGTGAACACATGAAAAAAACCAGCCACTTAAAAATTCCTTCCATCATCCCTTTACCTGATAATTTCATCCACTCCTAGTTGCAACAGGCCCTGAAGACGATTACATTCCAGCAGTACTCAGCCAAGATGAGAATAATTTCTGTAAGCATCTCTTTGGAGTGTGCACTAATGGAGGCCTTTTCTCCTTCAGAATAGGTGGGATTCAGCTTGGCTGCCACTGGTGACTTCTATTGGACCTACATGGAGAGGCAATCTTCTAGTGTGAAGGATCCTGTTCCATTAGTAGCTTCTGAAAAAGTTTTTAGAAAAGAAACATCAATGTCTACTGTCATAATATTTGCCCAATGATGCCTATTTACATTGTGGGTTGGATGGATGCAGCATTTATTAAATATACTGGAACCTAATCAACTTATTGACCCCCAGTCAAAGCAGCATTTTGTTTTTGGTTTCTTTTATTAATGGCAGAGGCAAGCAGTGTTAAACAGACAGGTCAGGAGGTGAAAGAGATAGAGATGATATCTGCATCTTTCATAACTATAGTCTGTGGCATTCTGTGGGCTATCTTGTGTGCTGACAGCAAGGTGAGACCCAGGAACCTATCAGCTAGAGCAGGGAAATGCTATGAAGATTGCTATTAACACTGTTGAAACATTAAATTGCCTAGATTTCTTCAGTTTCTGATAATAGACCTTGGAAGAGTTAGGCTTTTTGGCAGAAGATAAAGGCAGTCTCCTCAACCTTCATTATTGTTCCTGAATTTGAATAATATCTTTGCTTATGAAGTTAATGGCACAGGCTAAAAGTGATGGGAAATTCTACCCAAAATTATTAAAAAATGATATCCAGGAATTAATTATGTTCATATTTGCACTCTAATTTCTGCTTGGGTTGCCCACTTTTCTAGTTAAAAGAAGATGCCTTTCACATTACTAAACCCTGGGATTTTTCTATCATTTTCTCCATGCAGCCCAGAAGGAGAGACGATTAAATCATACGTTTTTCTTTCACCCTCTGCCTTCTTCCAGAGAAATGTCATGTTCTGTATTCCTTAGGCATCAACAGCACATGAATGAGAAACAGCGTGGGCTTTACTGATCTTCTAAGGAATATGTAATTATTTTCTATGTTCTAAGAACGACTACTCAAAAAGTGGCAAATGATATAAAAATACAGTAAAAAGATGTACCCTGCATGCAGTAAGCATACAATCAGACAAAAGGAAATTACACTTATTTTTAGAATATTAGGAAGAAAATTAATATTCTAAAGGATTCTTTTACCATCCCATGATCCCCTCACAGCACTAGCTAAACCCATCCAGTTCTTGCAATCAGTCTTTTCAGATGGCTGTGTTTCCTCCATCTCAAAATTCCCCAGAACTCCCAAATACAGTAAGAAAATGAGATGATTTCTAAACCCTTGAGGTTTCAGAAAAATCGTGCTTATGTAGTATGACTAATATGTGAGCGTACGCTGCTGCCCCCTGATGCAGGGAACGTTAAGTATCTTCCAGAGTAGCCAGGCAGTGTCCCACAGCTCACTTTCTTTCTTATGTTAATATGTGACCATAGCCGTATTTGTTACTGCTTGGCCAGATGTAAGATAAAGCACAATATAAATTATTAGTGAATGGGAGAATGAGAAGGAAGAAGAAAGTAGACAAAAGAAGGAAAAAACAACTAATGCATACCCACTGTGAGAATGTTTAAAAATTGTTAAGGAGTATAAGCTGTAAACTGGAATTCACTTTTAATGCACAGGTTTGCTGTTAGTGCTGTTTGGCAAAGGCAACATTTATGGCCACCTTCAGCTAATACTTCAAGCAATTATAACTTGGTTTGTCTTTCCTGTTTGTTTATTCCCTTTCCATACATCGTCTAGATGGGATGGGAGAGTGAATTGCCTGAAGCAGAGATTTCCCCAGCAGGATTTGCCAGAGCCAAAAAGGACAATGTATTAAGATGTATTAAGAAGAGTGTGATTAAGGGAGGTTCTTCTCCTCCTCTACTCTGCACTGGTGAGGCCCTACCTTGAGTACTGTGTCCAGTGCTGGGCACCCCAGTTCAGAAAAGACAGATTTACTTTGGAAAAAGTCCAGCGCAAGGCCACCAAGATGATTAGGGGAATGGAGCATCTCCCTTATGAGAAGAGGCTGAGATAGCTGGGGCTCTTTAGCCTGGAGGAGACTGAGGGGGGACCTCATCAATGTCTATCAATATGTTAAGGGTGAGTGTGGGGAGGATGGAGCCAGACTCTGCTCAGTGTCATCCAGTGACAGGACAAGAGGCAAT
>JAOEGS010014830.1:56622-122515 GCA_025447755.1 Corythornis vintsioides | reverse complement strand
AGCTTATGTTCACACTGCTCAGCTGAGAGTGGAAAATTTTCAAGCATGGTTTAGATCAAGAAGAAAGCAGAGGCTTTTTTGCAGCATGCCTTTCTTCTAGAGCAGGCTTTTCCTTCTAACTACTTGAAATATTAAGGAAAAAAAAATAAAACTCCATGTAACACCATTTCACTGAAGTTCAAGGTCTAGTTGTCACCATGGGAGTGACTGCGACACAGCTGTTTGGGTTTGTGAACGAGGACTAGCATTTAACCAACAGCAAAACTCCACCCTTTGCTTTTCCTACTGAAACCCACAATTCCCCTGAGCAAAGAGCAAAGGTAAGAATTAAACCTCATTTGTAGGCTCCATGTACTGCAGCCCAACTGTTTTACGCTGGCTTTTCCTCTCAACTCTACGCAAGAGTATTTTTTGTTTGTACACTGAAGGCACTCTGGTTTGGAAATGACAGATTACAGCTTCAGCATGCCCTGCACTTTCAAACAAACGTTAGGAACCAGAGTTCACGTTTCAAAACCTTGGTTCTCAGAGCACCACAGTGCCTCTCAAATTTCCTGGCTGATCACCAGCACCCTGAGCCATAGATCAAAACTTAACACGGCCATACATACACATTTCCAGGGATCCAAAGTTCTTGTGGCACAAACTGCTGGCAAATCCCTGGACAATAAAAAATGTAATTCACTTAAAACGTAAATAGTCTCAGAACTGGAGTATAGGGATTTTTGTATCAGAATTGCCAAATTTTAAGAGAAACATTAAAGACAGTAAGTTGTGTAATGAAAAAACTCACCCCTCTGGAGAGAAACGAGGGGCTAACTTCAGGAGAGTCCTGTGCTAGCTTTTCTCTTTGCAATCCAGCAGCACGTGTATGTTGCTAGAAGTTCAATAATTATTCTAGAAATGGCACTACCAAAATGGTATTGTATGTAAAATATTTTTTCATTTGCATTTTTTAAGGTGGCTTTTCATTTATTTTTAAAGAAGAAATTACCAGTAGATCCTACCCTGTGTTCTTAGGCTTATTCAGTACCAAAAAAAATACAAACATCAGTAATGAGCTCTATTAATGCAGATTTCACTTCAAGCTAACCTAGATTTACTTCACACAGTTAAGCAAATTCATTTCACTGGAAAAAAAAAAGATCCCCTGAAGCAAAAAAAACCCCATCAACCACTGTGGATGATATTGCCCAACACATTGCTGAAAAATAAATTTTACTGATTGGATTTTTTTCATTTCCCTCCCTCAAGCAGCATTTCTAAAAATACAATCTTTTAATGATTGTTTAATTTTCATATAACTAGAATATAAATCCTTTACATACTGCTTTGCTGCAGCTGCAGTATAATGTCTCATTTTTCATGGAAAAAACCTAATTACGTGGTTCACTGAGTTGCCTGTGGTAACACATCAATTTTATTTACATTCAGAAGTTGGACTTCACTTTGGTCTCACCACTCTACTTAATTCCAAGCACATTTTATTCAATGGCTCTCTCCAATTCATTAGGAATAGCTCACTCTAACTGTTATTTGAACAGGATTCGGAGCTATTTACAAGCTTGTTTCAGGTTTCCAGCACTTTCTGGGCACCAGCACTTTGGGAGCATGGATTCTGTTCCACCCTTAGATGAACAGGGCTTGCTGTGAAGCTGCTCTGACCAAAACTGTTCTGCCAAGGAATCATTAAAGGGTCCCTACAGAAAGAGGCTATTAATGCTTCACTTTGAATGACAATTCTTTCTCCCCCCGCCCCAAAAAATGAAACAGGAAAACAATAACTATTGTGTGGCCAAGAAAACTTAAAGATTAATTACTCAACATTCCAACTATTTCAATTGAACTGAGTGTGTATTTTGAAAGCAGGAAGATGAGAAGGAAGAAGCAATGTGTTCAGGAAAGAGCTGCTTGGCTTTACCTTCCCCATCAGTGTCTTTCCCTCATGTTATTTTCAGAAGGTAATTTGTGACAGCAGACCTTCCAAATCCCCAAATACAAAGACATCTCAAGTGTTAATTGCCAGGAGATTAAAAAAACCCAAAACATTAAAAAATACATTTGTCTGTCTTATATCTAACCCTTTGGGAGACTGCATTTTTGGTTGTCTTTTAGAGTCTGCCATTGCAGACAGTAAAAGGGGGAAAACCAGTTATGTCAGAGCTGCACATCACCAACTGGAATCCACAATGAGTTCATGAAGGCCACGTGTATTCATCTGATGCTGCTCTGAACACTGAGATTCACTGTTGATGCTGGAAGAAAAGCCACTGAAGAAAAGAAGAATTAAGGAAAGGGTAAGTACAATGCAGCTTCTAAAGGGAAGACTCAGATTTTATTTTTTTATTTATTTTTTAACAACTTATACCCTTTTTGAAGGAAAGGGGGAGAACTTTGGGCGGTGGGAATATTTATTACAAAAAGAAAACAAAATAAAATGAAGACATCTTGGCCAGACACAATAAGGCTCTTGTCAACTTCATGGGTATAAAAGGAGTTGGCATTTTCCCATGAAGCAATTCCTTAATCCCAAATGATGGCACAGTAACCTCATTTAATATGCCTCCTTACAAGAAAAAGTTTATTTTGTCTAAGCTAGACTTCAACTGGCAATCACCGGACACCAATTAACAGTGTCAAATGTAGGGGTCACAGAACAATTCTGTGAGCAGAGAGAGTATGAATTCATTGATAAATCCTGTCTTCTCTCCTGAAGAATCTAAAAGTTTTAACTTTGTTTTCATGTCTTTGGAAATAATCTATGCTAGGCAATTAAGAAAATGCAAATGACTTATCTTATTGAAAGAAATCAACCCAGAAAGACTTTTCAGTAACTTAATATTCCAAGAAAGTCTTCTGTCATATGAACCTACTTGCTAATTCCACTCTTAACTCAAGAGCCAGCAATTAACCATTTTCAGATTTCACTTCAAATTATTAATAAGTGGTACTTGGTTGCTTGATATTCACAGCTTCTTTTTAAATTGAAAAGCCTTCAAAAATACTCCCATTTCAGCTCCTGTGAGATTCCTTTTATTCCTTGTTGCTCAACTGCTTTTCCATACATTAGCTGGCCTCAATCTACATAACATGGAGCATGACAATGGTTATGGGTTTTATGTAGGTTAGTTATCTAGAACACATAAAACAAGCTGTTGTAATACACATTCCATGCCTCTACACCCTTCAACTAAGCCTATCAAAGCAGGGAGCAAGGAGATAACCTTTGGGTAATAATTTCAAGAGCCACCATAATGCAATTCCAGCAGCAAAACATTCTCCTCCTTCCCACTTTCATCATCTTGCAAGAGAATGAAAGAGTTAAGAGCACTGCCATTAAAAGCAATACTATTAATTTGTATCCTCATTTCACAGGAAAGGTGCTTATTCTTGATTTTATGCATTGCTTCACACACTTAAAATATGTTTCAACAGACAGGAACATCTTCTCATTCAGTAAGTAACACACCTCACTACACAGCAGCAAAGAACGTATTTCATATCTCCTGAAAGAATTCCCAAATCCTTACAATTACAGTAAATCAACCAGCACCTTGAAAGAGCCTCAGATAAACTACTGAAAGATGAAACAGAGAGCAAAGGAGACTTTTCACTCCTTTATCCTCCTTTATTTTAGCAGAACAACCAAAATTTTTTTTTCTTTTTGTTCCCCCCAAAATGCAACCATTCCATTGTTTTTCTTCAAATTCCCAACAACTACTGGAAACCACAACCTATTTTACATTGATAGGTTAAACATGTACTTAATTTAGAAGATTTAACTGATAAAACAACCTTTGAAATATGGATGTTAATAAGCAAGCATCAAGAATCCTACCTAAGCTGAACTCAGGCATGTTATTCTTCCCAGGAAACATCCTTGAAAACATAGCTGGCATGCACTGCAGGTAAAAATCCACCCTTCAGCCATTTGCAGGGAGGAAAACAACAGCTGCAATGCCACTGGGCCACAAGGATATGCTCTTAACACAGGTGCCTTACATTAACTCCTTCTCACCACTAACAACTTCTCAACATTTATCAGCACCTGGGATTCCAACTGCACCAACCCACCAAGCCCAGAACTCAAACACTACCAGTGAAGCTCCATGGCTTCTGTCACAGAGCAGATTTTAACTGCAGCTTTAAACTTGTCAAGCTGTGAATATCATGAAAAATCATCTTTCAGGAAAGATTAATCTAAATAATGTACAATAATTTGTTCCTTGTAAGTTTCCATCTAAATCCTGCTATATAAAATATACACCCAATACAGAAAAAAGGTTATTAGTGTCTTTTTTTTTTTTTTTTTTTTTGAGGAAGCACCTCCAGCAATTACTGGGTAATAGATAAATGGATAAAACCAAAGGGTTTGGTCCACAATAAAACAGTCCCATTACAGAAAGCACCTTCCCTTCTGTACAGCAAAAAAAGCTGCCCAGAAAGCACTGCTGATCTGAGCTGTTTCAGGGGGAAATGTCTTTAATGAATTGCAAGAGTTAACTGCAACTTTCCTACCACTTCAGGGATGAGTATGGCAAGAGTAAACAGCTAAAATTCTGTTTATTTTGTCTGCAGGAGCTCTGTCCTGTACACCTTCTCTTCTGTCCCTGTCCCACGAGGCAGGCTCTCTCTTGTGCAGTGGCTCCCGGGCCAGGGCTACGGCCGGAGGGCTCGGGTGAGTGTCTGGGGCTTCTCCCTCATGCCCAAGCTCTTCATATCCATTTATCTCATCTTCAAAGCTCCACAGAGAAACACATGTGATGGATGGCAACCCCAATATCTACCAGGATCAGTGATTGCAGGTAAAGAAACTATGGAGCAGATGGTTCTTTCAACAGAACCTCATCCTTCTATGAAGCACTCAGGTGGTGCCTAACACTGACAGCCTGCCAGAGCCCACCTCAGGATCACGTTTGCAGCCACCAGACCTGTTCCCCACAGAGAGGCACAGCAGCATCCCTGCAGTATTCCTAATTCACATATTCTGTGCCACAGAAACAGCAGACAGAGCTGAATAGATCTATACAATCAACACACGGGTTACAAGTCTATAGACAAAACTGTCAGATAAAAACTTGTTGGAAATGCAAGTCAGAAGTATTCTCTGGAAAAGCAGAGAGGGCAACTAAGGAACAGATATCACCTGCTTCCCATCTACAGGGAATGTGCAGGGTACGAGCCAGGGGGTGGGAGAAAAGAAAAAAACCCAAGAGTCAAGTATAAATTTTCTGTGGTGCTCCAGATGGTATTTGGTCACCAAATGCAAATGTGATCACTCCAACTTGCAAATTTACAACTTTCCTGTCAAAAAACCTGCCAACATGAAGATAGTACCTCCTCTCCAATCCCCTTCTTCTGGGGAATTTACCAAAAAACATGTTTCTAGGAAAAGGTACAGCAGCTGTAACAGTTGTCAAAGCTCCTCAGGCAGTAACTCTTTAAACAGCATTTATTCTTCAGAAAAACAAAACTTCCACAAACTAAACCACTCCCAACTCTTTCAAGTCATTTGTTTTTCTCCCACTCGGTGACCCCACACAAATTAGCTTTTTTCACTTGGGGCAGAATAAAGATCTTCCATCTTTCTTCAAATTTGAAATCCAATCATAATAAAATCCAGGACCCAGCAGCAGAGGCTGCAGGAAAGAAAAACGTAGGAGTAAGTGCAAGAGGCTCACCTCTGTCCAGCTGATGCAGCTGCTCCCCTGATCCACAGCTGTTCTGCCAAGAGTTGGTTTTACTGCATCTCCCCTGACAGCATTTAATTATCTACACAGGTCTGGGAAGCTCCTACAGAAACACCCATCTCTAGCACCTCCTGTTTACAAAGTTGTCCTCTAAGACTATTTAACAAACCTGCCTTCTATTAAAGAATTTTATTTCCCAAATCATCTATCCTGGCTGTTAGAAAGGTGAGGCAAAATACACACAGCTCACCTGCAACACTTCAAACAGTGTTTCAGAAAGAAAAGTCTAAGTTTTGACTTGGCATTTGTTTAATGCAAGTACTAAATGTCACACAATGTTGTTTGAATGACTCTCATTACTGAGAAAAATCAATAATCCTAATTTAGACTTGAATGAATAAAGACTTAAAAATAAAAATTAGTGACAACTTCCATTTAATTTTTTACCCTAATGAAAATTTGTCTTTTAAAGCACAAGTCCTAGGCAGGAAAATAGAAATCCAAAACATTGTGAGTAACTTCATACTTAGTAAGAATTCATGGTCTTCTTGACAGCCATTATTTCTTAAAGTTCATAAACCTCAAAATACAGGATTTGTAAAGTGAAAATGTTTCTGATAGACTCCACTCTTCCACTTGGCTGTGCAGCATCAGACAATCATAGAATAGTTTGGGTTGGAAGGGACTTAAAAGATCATCTTATTCCAACTCCACTCAGATGGGCAGGGACAACTCCCACCCCCTTCACCAGGTTGCTCAAGGCCCCTTTCAACCTGGTCTTGGAAATTTCCAAGGATGCTGGAGCATCCACAGCTTCCCTAGGCAACCAGTTCATGTGTCCCACCCCTCTCAGAGTGAAGAATTTCTTCCAAATTTCTATTTTAAACCCCCCCTCTTCTAGTTTCAAGCCATCACCCCTCATCTATGAATCCTTTCACTACACACCCTTGTAAAATATTTTTAAAACAAAACATTTTGCAAAAACATGATCACACAGGGATCATGGGGAAAACTGCAGAAGACTTTCTGGATTTCTGGGCGTTGTGCTCCTAAATATCCAAGTGCAAACACCAACAGAAAGCTGTTCACACACTTGACAGGCAAGGAAATCCCTGTGCTTTAGCCATTCATTTGCTGGTCATATGGCCACCCATAAAGTCCTTTACATTTAAGAGCATGTAAACCTAAGAAACTAATTTCAACTGCCAAATATTCCAGTGCTGTGGTCTGCTCATCAGTAAAAACCAAAATAACCCTGTTTCTTCTGCTGTGCTGCTGCATGAAACTTGGAACACAGTGTCCTTTGTCATATTTCAGGGAATCCAGGTACATAAATGCCTCATTCTGGCAGAATGTGATGTTCAATATTTTGTCAATACTGATGTTTGAACTCTGTCACATTACTGAAGAGAGCAAGACAGCTCTATCAGCAGTACAATGTGTAACATCTATGATTACATTCCCTTCTGATAAGTCACTACAAGCCCTACAAGGTGCTTTTATATAGAACAAGCAAAGCTATCATTGTGTGATTTACACACATGACAAAGGACTGCAGTGGAGGGAGCAGGAAAGGAGTTTATTCCCCCAGCAGTCTGCAGGAGCAGGGCTCTTGCTCTTCCATCCCCACCTGCTTCAGTCCCCTCACCGAAACGCAGCTTTTCCATCACCCCTTCACATCCTGCTGCACCATTTTCTCCCCCAGCTGTGCTGACTGGCAGGTGAGAGCACAGTGCCAAGGAGCCCTCCCAGGACAGTGCTGCTGTCCCAGGGCAGACAAGAGCTTTCCAGCCCAGCTCTGGCTGCAGCGCTGAGACCCACTCTGCTCCGACTGTTTGTCACCAGGGGACAGTGCTGCTGCTGACACTTAAACAATGCACTGGCAGACACTTTGCAGATCTAATTCCACTGAAAAATGGTGCTGCTGAAGGCCCCAGCCTGGATGCTTCATAAAGTTTTATACCAGACTAAAAAACCTGTGTCCAAGCGATGCTAGTCTCCATTTGCTGTGCTCTATCCCACACTGTCTCTGAGCAGGCTCAGCTATTCACACATGTAATTTTAACCAGTACAGCTGAGGGCTTGACTTGCTGGGAAACAGCTCCACGGAGAAGGACATGGGAGTGCTGGGGACAGCAAGATCACCATGAGCCAGCAATGGGCTCTCATGGCCAGGAACACCAATGGTCTCCTAGGGGGCATTCAGAAGAGCGTGGCCAGCAGATCAAGGGATGTTCTCCTCCCCCTCTGCTCTGCTCTAAGGAGGTCACATCTGGAATTCTGGGTCCAGTTCTGGGCTTCTCAGTTCAAGACAGGGAACTGACAAGGGGTAACAGGAGGTTCCATCTGATCAGGAAGAAAAACTTCTTTGGTGTGAGGGTGGGGGAGTCTGGTCCAGGCTGCCCAGAGAGGTTGTGGAGTCACCTTCTCTGGAGAAATTCCAACCCCACCTGGACCCCCTGCTCTGGGTATCCCTGCTGGAGCAGAGGGGTGGCACCAGATAATCTCCAGAGGGTCCTTCCAGCCCCCACCATACTGGGATTCTGCAAATGCTTCACCAGATCATTATCACTGGAAGCAGTATTTAGTGTCATAACCAACTAGTCAGATATAAACAAGCTACACCAATTTACATCAGAAACAGAAGTTATCACCTGCAACTCCCCTCAAATAAAAAAAAACACTTAAGTCTCATATATCCCATTGGAAATATTAACTAACCTATATTTCATGAAGAGAAAACCATAGATTATGAAAGCATTGCTGTGTAAATAGAAATACTACCCCTGCCTTCATTCAAAACAGATGCCTCATAAAAAATTCATGCCAGTGGCAAGGGCTAGGGCAGCACTTCCAAGCCATCACATTAACAATTCATGATCACACAGCTACCTGCATGGAATACACCTGAAGATACCCAGGGTTTCAGATTTGTGATTTCACAGGTGATATTACCAAATAAACCATCTGGTTGTACTGCTCTGAACTAGTAAGGAAACGAGCACAGCCCAGGACCACAGCAGTGTTGGGGAGAGGTGGGGAGACAAAGGACAAGTAAAGCACCCTTGACAAATACAACATTCCATACGTTGAAAGCAACGTGCAAACTTTGGCATCAAGTAACTAGAAGGTCTAAAGACTATCAGAATGAGAATGTATTGCAAAACACAAGAATTGATCTTTATTATTGGCTTAGAGATTTGTTTTGGTTTTTTTCTCTTTTGTAGTTACTATTATTACTCCAAGATTAGTGAACTTCCATTGTTTTTATCCAAGACATGAGAGGCAAAACAAGAGAAAGGTAATGTTCTCAGGCAAACTAGGTCTACTCATAGCAACAACATGTAACTGAAAAAGAATTCATAGATAGTGAGCAGCCATCACCAAAAAGGATCCAAAAAAGTACAGTTTTGTTTTATAACTTTAAGGCAACACATTCAGGAGACACCGAGGACATGCACAAAACTTACAGTCACATCAACTTATTGTCACCTTTGTCCTAAATTCCCTTTCTTTTCCTACAATCACTTGGTACAACTTGCCTCTGTTGAGGCTCAAATCCTGCAGCGTGGCCACTGTGGCAAGTTCTGCCCTTGCAGATTTACCCAGGGTACCTGGCTCCGCCCTGTATGGGGCTTACTGCGGCCACTACTGCCTTATGCCATGTTTGCTTAATTTATAATTACCCTAAGAACTAGAATAGAATTTTACAGCTTGAGATGTCACAAAAACTCGTTATGATGTTGGGTATAGATCTCCTAAGTTCCTTCAAGTTTTATTTTGCATGTTATCTGCAGATCACTCGCAGCAGGAAAGTCAAATTGACAGGCAAATTTCTGGGTGTACGGCAGCAAGTTCAAACCTTTAACGGCAAGAGTTCCTTCCTCACTGGAAAATAACCCCAAAGTAAACCGAGAGAGAGAGAGAGAGAGAGAGAGAGAGAGAGAGAGAATGACTTACTGTGCAGCTCCCGATGTATCACATCGACGAGGTTTGGTTCATCCCCCCACCAGAATATCCACAGCTCCTTACAATCCGGTTTGACGTCCCGGCGCCACACGCACAGCAGATTGGCCTGGAGGCAGCGGATGAAGCTGAGCAGAATGGGATCATCCTGTGCCGGGGCTGAAATGATAGGGCCACAGTCCCCATGACCTTCAAAATTGTACCTACGCCATTTGATGCCTGTGAGTTCAGCCTGGAGGGAGGAGAAACAAGGAAAAAAAGTGATTAAGTTCATTTAAGTACATTTCCAAATGTAGTTTTCATAGCTTATTCTGTTTTCATTGTTTAATTCTTAGACTTCAGCTCGAAGCAGATGGGAGTTAAAAACTCCTCCTATTCCCATATTCTTCTCTCCCTCAAGGAAAAAAAACAACTCAGAAGTAGTATTGAATAAACCTGGCATACCCCTGCATTTAGGTTTTTCACCACAACCTGACCTGCTTCCAGCAGATTCATTCATTCATTTACAACCTTATTACTATCTTCTTATAAACTTACATGTTAGAAACAAACAGGGAGAGGGACTAAGGGAGACAAGGGAGCCAAAGGAGAGCTTGACCTACGTGTTGCCTGGTGGTCAAGCAACTTCAGCGTCAGCCCAAGAGTAGATCACTTGAAAGTGAAAACAAAGTACTACAGGATGCAAGAAATCAAGTGACTTGCTGGAACTTGTGCAATCCAGTTTCATATGGTGATATTACAGGTTTACCATGGATGGTTTTTATTTGTATTATGCTCAAATGAACAAAAGCACAAGGACAGGTGCCATTTACTCAATCGGGTGGAATTCTCTTATTAACCATCAAGGAAGAATCTAGAGGCCAGGAAAGCAGCTACCCAGACATGTGTGAAGTAGTTCCCTCTAGGCAGGGCACCAATCTGAAGGAGTGCAGGTGTCCCACTGCACAGCAGAGGAACAAACAACTGCCAGGGAAGAAGCTGACAAAGCAATGAAGCCATGACAGAGTTGGCAGCTACAACCAGGTCAGCAGAGCAATGGCTCTAATTTTATTTTCTCTTTTCACTTTTAATAGCAGATATTCACAGCTGTCACATTCAGTTCCTCCCACCTCTGAAGTGCCCAGATTGCTACCTTTTTATCTCCTCCTCTTACCCTGCTCATCACACTGTTCCTCTCCCCCCACCGAGCACGCTGCCTGGCTTCTCCTCACACTTCTTCTCTGCTCCCAGTTTGCCCTGTGATTGTTTCTGTGTCCTCCTTTCTTTCCACCCTGCACTGGCTCTGGGAGCCTGCCCAAGACATGGAGGGGAATACCCGTGTGACTTTTTGGTCTAGCTAACATGAGTATCATTATCAAACAGAAAAATGCCATGTAAATATTCTGTGTTCACAGTGGGCTTGTATTCTAGTGTCTAACCCATGTTACCATGGTCTCACTGCTCTTCTTACCTCAAGCAGAACATTTACAGTACTCACACCTTCACTCTGCTGCTCAGAAAGAGCTGGTGTGCTCAGCTCTTTAGCAGCCCTACTGGAAAATCCAGCTGGGTTACAGCAACAAGCTGCAAAAATTCAAATAGAGCATCTACCCCTTTGAGAAAAAGTCACTGCCAGGCAGTGAAGGGGAAAGACAGAGCTGTGAACACAGTAGCTGCACTAGCTACAGGAATGCCCACCCCACACCCCTCTCCCAATGACTGCATCTGAAGAGCAAACATACCTCACACATTACATAATACTCTAAGAGAAAGTACTTACACATGCTTCTCCCAAACATCTACATCTGTTCTACATGGATCTCTATCTATAGCCTGGAAAAGGCTCATGCAGAGCTTCTGAAATAGTACCATGAATATGACTGTGAATCACAGGACACCAAACATCAGTGCCAGAACAGACACCCGACCAAAAGAAAGTTCAATGTTTAGATGTCATAATCCACTAGAAACAAATGGTAAGTCACACAGAGCATGGAATAGGAGGATGACAGAACAAAACCCAAGCAGTCTAACTGAACACAAGGTTACTCAACAGCAACCAGCGTCTGAAGCCCAGGCAGGCTCTTGCAGCTTTCTAGTGGCTCTGGTACCAACCCTTAACATTCCAGCTGTATCCCAGATGAAACACACCCAAGGAAAGCACAGAGGAGCCAGCAGAGATACAGACAATTGAATTCTGCACTAAAAAACTTCTGGAGTGCCAAATTCCACAGACTGCAAGGAGGGATGGACTGCTCCAGCTCACTGGATCACGAGTGACCCCCCTCACAAAGTGACTCCACAGAAAAGGAAGAGACCAGAGTGGGGGGTGTGGACTTCGTAGCAGCACAACATGACAACTCTCACACTGTTCCCTGGTCAACCTGACAGAGATGCAGTCTGGTGCATTTATTTGGCTATGTCTGTTTCTGTTTACCTTTTTAAGAGGCAAGTATCAGTACTAACATCTCCAACTTCTACATTTTGTCCTCATATTGATTAAAACTTAATTCTGAAGAAGGTCTGATTCCAGCAGCAGCACACATGAGAAGACTGCAGCATATATTCTCCACTTTTACAGATGTTTTGTGTGAAATATACAACACACTCCTGCCCTCAGCACCAGTTCCCCTGCACAGAAGTGCTGCTGGCTGCAAGGACCATCTGAGGTGAGCTGATGGAAAACCAGAACCAACACACTAAAGGCTTTGTGACTCCAACCATTCCCTGTACCCTGGTCATTAAACATCCACAGAGATGCCTGTACCTCTAAGTCTGAAATGACAAAGCAGGCCAGGGATTTTAGAGCTGCTCCTTGTAATAAGACTGCTGGTTTTAGAGCAGCCTGAAGTACTCACTGAGGTGGAACCCAGATTGCCAACCTGAGGACAGAACCATAACACGCTGCTTTACTCACAGTGGCTTCGAGGTGAATGCAGAGCAAAGCAGAGGGCTTGCCAGGTGATGGAAACTATTCTGTTTCTTGCATCTTTTCCTCTATGTGTGGTCTTGGCTTATTGTGGTTGCTACAATATACTTACACCAAAAAGCCTGACAAAAAAGGAACTTTAAAATACTTACTATTAACCAACACTGTTAGCAAATCATGCTTTAAGCAAGAGAACGTTTGCTTTAGTTTATAAAGGAAGATAGGTTTTGGAGGACTGTGCTGAGAAGGGATCAACTTCCCAGATAAATGAGGCTTTTTTAAACTTTCTTTCCCCCCTCTAATGACACAGAATGAGTTGTTTGCAAGGTTCTAAATTCACTGCACCAGGCCTGAAAGGAAACAGAGAAATCACATCTCTATGTCTAACAGTAATATCAAAAATCTTTACTAACATTCAACTTTTTACAGTAAAAATGCTAAGATGCAAACAGATCTGTTTCTGACATATCCCAGAGCAGCTATGAGGGCACTCAAACCCACTATTCCACTCAGGCACCCAAAGCATGCCAAAAAAATGGGAATTAATGAAAAGGCAGCCACGCCATTGCAGAAACACGGCTACAGAAAAGGTCAGCTGCAGCCCTCTGCAAAGCACTGCAAACACAGGTTTCCTTCCTCCTGGGTGACTGCTTGAACTCCATCCTCTGCAAAGTGAGACAGCATCCAAAGCCATCAACTAAAAGCATTCAAACCTCTGCTACCCCCAGACAGGTAAGCAAGCAGAGGAGACAGAAAGCAAATGAGCACTTTCTCTTACAGCCATTAGTGTGCTGCCCTAAATACAGACACCTTTCCCTCCCTCTGCACCAGCTGAGGCCACTCCAGCTCCACAACTGTGCCTTCATAGGACAGATAAAACCTAAGCTCTGATTCTTTCCCTCCCCCTCAGGCTTAATCAGAATAATAGGCAGGTGGAAGGGTCTTCTGCTGCTCTCAGTGCCCTGTTCAGACCGGCAGAGGTTATGCTGCTAACATAAATAAATAAATAAAGCTCAATTCCCCAGTAACATTTCACACTGCACAACTTGGTTCTGGCATGCTACCAGCAACCCTGAAGATATAATTAGTGCTGTGTAGCCACTGTGACTCTTTTCCTCTTCTGCAGTCCTCCCAGATGGAACACAAACAAAACACATCTTCCACCTCCTCTTCCCCCCCACCCCCCCTCTCCACCAAATGCTTTTTGGACTGTATCTGTTACATGGGAAATGGACAGAGCAATTCTATATGAACCTCTCCAGAAGACTGGAGTAATTCCACCCACTTTAATGCACAAAGCTCCCTCGGAGAGCTCATACAAGAATACAGACACAGCAGAACCAGGAAAAGGCAGAGCATTAATTAGTTGAAGAGAATCTTGTATTTGGGCACAGCGAGCATAAGCAGAGATGTTTCAGTACTACTGCACTTCTCCACATTACAAACCACAGCTAAAATCTGTAATCACCTGCTCCTTCTCCTGCTTCACACAGTACAGAAAGGTGAGAAAAGCTGTGGCAGATCAAGGCCCCAGAGAACAGAAAACCAGTACCACAGTACTTCCAAAAATAGGTAGTATATTCTTGGAAAGGAGGTGGAAATCTCAAGGAAAGGCCTGAAGGGTGGTACAAGGGAAAGAACAGGATAACCCATCACACGGGCCCTCAGCTCCAGCCATGACTTTCTCAGA
Source organism: Corythornis vintsioides (assembly GCA_025447755.1). NCBI lineage: Eukaryota > Metazoa > Chordata > Aves > Coraciiformes > Alcedinidae > Corythornis > Corythornis vintsioides. Next base: position 108,261 of record JAOEGS010014830.1, on the reverse strand, counting down.
AGACTTTCAGTATGGCATTTTTCAGGTCATTTGCTCTTGCCTAGCTGAAGTGAAGCAAAAACCAGTTATAAAAATACCTCCCAATTACCTGTCCAAAAGGTATTACTCAGACAAATTCAGGTCTGCACAGCGCTTCAAACAGAAGTTTCTCTAATTCTCTTAAGAAAAAAAAAAAAGTAATGTAAAAACCCAAACTATTCCAAGTCACACCTCATCACTCAAGTCGGGTGACTTCCACAAACATGTTTTGGTTAACCAAAGGGAGTATAAAAATAAAAGCTTTCATCATATGCCTTCCTAATCACGGGAGATGTGAAGTTGTGCAGGGTACCTCCAAACGCTGTATTTCCCAGCCTCTGAAGTTAGGCACAATCTGAACAATTTCTCTAATCTAGATTTTGTTTGCTTCTATGGAGGATGTCCTAGTTGCCAAGTCTCTCTAGTCTACAATTTATGCTTCAAATTGGGACATAAAAAAAAAATGTAAATACCATATATATATATATATTTGCCAGTTTTATTAGAAGAATGTCATCTTAGAGAGCTTCATTCAAGTAAGTAGCTATTCTGAAGCCACTAGAGACTCATACTACAGACTACTCACAAGAGTAAAAATCTGCATAAGAAAGCCCTTAGTTCATAGTCCAAGAATTTAAACTGTAGTTAAAGGTGTCATGGGAATTACACCACCATTTTAATTAAATGCTATAAGATCTCGCAGACAGATCCAAGATTAGCACCATCTGTTTTGGTTACAGCATTCAGTTCACTACATCATCCTCACACAGCAACAAAATACCATTTCACACTCTACTCGAGCCATTTAAATACCAGATAAAATTTATGTCATCTTGATACACACTTCACTGGGAAGGAAGGACAAAAGGACAAAGACAGGAGGACTGAAAAATCCCCTGTAATAACACGTGCTTACAGGAGAGGCAAGCACACAAGCTGAGGAGGACTCTGATCCCCTACTCCCACTAAAATAAAATATTTAGAAACATCTGCCCAATTCCCTGACAAGTGAATTGAAAGAACACAGGCCAGATACACAACAAGGAACAGAGAAAACTGCTTAACAAAAAAAAAAAAAAAGAAAAAAAAAGAAAAGGAAAAAAAGACAGCACTAACAAGCTTTTAAAAAAGAAAGATGGGAAAATAAATAAAATTAATACTTCTTGTTGTTGTTGATTTGCTGTTAAAACCAGCAAGGAACTGAGCACACAACAGCATGCAGCACGTGTGCCCAGAACAGCTTTCTGCTGGATAAATCTCTTCACTCCACACCATGGTGCCCTCTTCCTTCATACCCCCTGGAACAGATTACATAAATGCTACTCCAGAGCTGTTTGTGACAAGCAACAGTGTCAGGGCATTTGTATGTCATCTTTTATCTCTGCCAAGTCTCAGTGAAGGACTTAGCTGCAACCCAAATCCTATTATCAGATATCTCCCCGATGGACTCCTGTACCTGGGGACATCTGAGACAGTCTCTTGGTATCAAGGACCAGGAAACCAAGGCATTTCTAAAATGAGAGCCCCCCATTATTAAAAGCTACAAACTAATAGCATGAGCTGTTATGCCTCAAAAGTAAACAGTACTGACAAAAATGAGGTATTTTTCCCCCCTCTCTCTCCTAGATGTCCCTGGGATTCTGCCTGTGTGGGAAAGGAGGCAGGCAGGAAGATTAATAGATTGTTTCAAAGAAACCAAAGTCAAAGTAGTCTCAAAAGGAATTTGAGGTGGCAACTAAGTACCATCTTTCCCAGTAGAGAATATAAAAGGACTCCAATATTAAAGCTCAAATTTCAGCAGTTCTGGTAGAAGCAGAAGCTACCAACAAAGAAGGTTTAGAGAGGTAAGCACAAAAGAAAGAGTAATCTGATAAAAGGGCCCAAACTGCTGACATGTGTCCCAACCAGCACAGAACTTCAAGGTTAAAGAGTAGAGCAAAAAGACTTCAATAACACACAGCACAAGGAAGGAAAATGAGCACAAGGCTGACACACTGCAAGAGAATCTTCCTAGAGTCCACAGCAAAAACAAGTTGGCAAAACAAGAAGGAATGTTACAAATTGTTATGACAAAGCAGGTGAGACAGAAATTGTTAGGGCTTCACTACTCATGTGTAGCTCTGCAGCTTCATCTCTAACTGCAGCTCTAGTTTCACCACATCAAAAAAGCAGAGCAAACAGAAATAGCGTAGGAATGGTCAAGAATAGTATCTTCCAAACAACAAAAAGCACTCAAGGATGAAGACTGTTTGGTCTGGAAGAGGGTGTCTAGAGAAAAGCAGTGGGCTTGTCTTCCTGGTATCAAAGTAAAACAGCAGAATGCAGACCCAAACCAAAATGAGATGGCTGAACCTTTTGTGTCAGCATAAGAAGGTACTTGCTCAAAAATGGTCTCTTAAATATCTACTTGGGTTGAAAGATTTCTTGAACCAATACACCTAGAGCCTGGCAGATCATTCAAGGCAAGTATTACGATGTCCTTGACCTACTCCAGTATCTTTCCCCAGGTAACTGCCAATATTTACAGGGGGGCCAGCATTTCAGCAGTGGACTTTTGGGATTCCCTGTTCTCCCAGAACATTTGCCACTACAGCAAGCCTCTAGTTGACTTGCCAAATTCAAGAAGCCACATCCTACAGGTTGCTGTCCCTGACAGCCCAGCAGCTGTTTGAGGAATAAGCACCAATAATGCTTCATTAAATCCAGCAGGTCAAACCACCACCAGCCACTGCTGGAAGAGGACACTGTGCTGGGTTTTGTTCTGCTTCTCTAAAGCTGTTCCCATGCCATGTCGTCTGGCCAGGGACCTTACCAGCATCTTTGAAATCTTTATCAGCACAACAGTCACCCTCAGAAGAGCTCTCAGAGCTGCCACCCTGGAGTCAGTCCAAACATCCATCAATGAAACAGTAACAGGCACTCAGGACCAGCTCTGGGAACACAAAGTAAATCCTGGTCAAAACCAACAAAAGAAGGAATTTTTGAGATAAAACCTTCAGGTTACATCAGCATCTCTCACCTTCAGTGAACAGCTTTGGGTAGGAAATCTCCAGCCCCTTCCCTGACTCAGCACATCTCAGTGCACAGTTCCAAACTGTTGCTGTCTCTAGCTCTCTTCACTGTAAAAGCTGTAACCAAGTTCCTCAGACAGAGCTGAAGGATAATGTGATAAGCACAGCTAGAAGCCAGAGGGATGAGAAGATGCTTTCAAGCCAGAAATACTCAAGACACAAAAAGAAGGAAACAGAAAGATGGCAGCAACACTGTCCAAGGAGAGTCTGTGACTGACACACGTCAGCCCTTCCACACGCCTGGGGTTCCCTGGCTTCTGCACCAGGGACAGGTGGAATGGGAAGCTGTCCTGCTAGAGTCCCACCACCACATGTGAGAAAGGGAAACAGAAAAGCCCATCTGAGCAAAGCAGCTCCTGAAAGGTAGAATCCAGGTTTCAGAGGATGCTACTAGGCAAGGCCTATCCAGGTACCTGGAGAATGTTCCTACCCAATAAAGCCAAGCCTTTAAAAACAAGACACAGTGGGGTGGGGTTTGAATTGGTTTGGGTATTTTTAGGAGAAACAGGGGAATAAAGTTTACCCACATCAGAGCTGAATGTGTATCAGCATCGGGTGGAAGCAAAATGCATCTCCAAGACAGAGGACAGAAGGAATCAGAGAGTGTTTTCATGTTAACAGACCCTAGTTTAGGAACAGCTCTGCAGGTCAGCTATGGATGCTATTTTACAGGGCACACCAGAAGGTACCTCTGAGTTTATCAAGAAACTACCTGATGTGTTACAAAGATAATCTGTTCTATTTTAACTGCTTAGATGGTTGGGAAGAGATGATAAAAGGAAGACCACCACTGCACGCTGCAGATAGCACATGAAAGCAAGCAAACAAACGTGCAACTCACTAGCCAAAGAATCCCTCCTGCATTCTAAAGGAGGGTGAATCATCAGGTACCCAAGTCCCCTTCAAAAAGACAAAGCAAAACTAAGTAATTGTCCATTTTCCAAATTAAAAGAAAAAAATCCTGTTTTATAGCAGAGCACTTAAACACATGAAAAAAACCTGCAAGACTAGTGACCAGCAAGAGAGACAAATCATAAGTCAATCCACAAGTAAGTGGAGGAATCATCTCTCCTCCCTCAACTTTTAACTTGGTTTTAATTTTTTTTTTTTTTTTAAACTGCAGGAGGAAGGAAATGTCAAACATCAGACTCATACAATGGACTATCAGATGTTTCCCAAACCAAGTAATCTGACATATGGGGGAAAAAAAAAAGAAGGGGGTGGTCTGGAGGAAGTAACAAGCTGAGTAAACTTTGGCACAGTGTGTTAAGAAGGCAGCTCCTTTTCTTCCCTTACACAAAAACCCAGCATTGAGAGCTCAGTCCTGGAACATTTTTGCACAGCACACACAAGCAGCCTCTGCAGTGAGCACCAGCAGCTCACACATGCATTTTACACAAGTCCACCACTGCCCACACAGCAGACCCTGCTGCCTGCCCACACTCAGCTCGAGGTACAGGCAGTGCACAAAGACAATCAGCCAGCCCTGGCTCCTCAACATCAACACTGCTTGGCCAAACCAGAGACATCAAATAAAGCTGCGATTGCTAGCCCATCTGCCAAAGCCCCTCAGCCCTCTACAAAACACCACCTCAAGAATTCCTTCACATGAATCCTACTTCATCCAGAAAGAAGTAAACAAATCCACTATGTGATTGCTCACGTAGATGCATTTTGCCAGGTTTCTCCCTGTCATTCCAGAGAAGACAAGAATCCGGCAACTCCTGCCAAAAGGAAATTCACAGAGAACTCAACTCAAAATGTTATTAAAATACATAAAATACACACACAAAAATAAATGAAACAGAAACACTGGGCTAAAAATTAAACCAGCAGATTCAGAATAATTTAACCATTAAACTATTCAGTCAGCAAACAATATTTACTTTTTTTTTTTTTTGTAAAAATACTTGACACAGCCACTACAAGATGTCCCTGAAATGGATTTTATACCTCACACTGCACTGCCTACAAATTCAGTAATATTGTGGACATAGACAAAATGAGATTTGTAAAAGCCTGATACTAAAAAGATTGTGGTTAGTCAAGATTTGGAGTCTTCCTCGTAAACCAGAGACTCCAGTAAGAATAAAAAGCCCTGGTTTTATACTGGTTTTCTCTGTTTTGAAAGTCAAAGTCTCATAGCTGTTAGCTGTGTATGCAGCATTACCACAGAACTGGAGGTTGCCAGTCCCTGGTCAGTAGGTGCAGAAGATATTTCCTCTGAATTTTGTTTTTAATCCTCTCTTCTCCCAAAATCCTGTATTTTACGGGCAAATACGGAGATGTAAGAATAGGCAACAAAGCACTGACAAAGCATTTTCAGCTCTTTTACAGTCAAAGATGAATTAAAGTTTTACTAAACAAGCTTTAGATTTCCTTCTGTAAGAAGTGTGTGGTTACACTGCCACTTTGATCTCACTTCAATCCACGCTGCTGCCAGCACCTGGTGGGGAGAGGGGGAATAGGGGGTATGAAGATCTGGCTGGAGAGTGAAAAGGGGCAAAGTTTTTCACTAGGTTGGTTCCCTCACCCAGGCTTAAATGTAGGCTTGTGAATCCTGCTGGGGTCACCAAGGCACAGATAAGAGTGATGGGGAGGGAGAAAAGAGAAAAGAAAAAAGGCCATGCCTTTCACTCTGTAATTAAAATTACAGAAAGAAGAAGCAAGAGGAGGACACTACCCTGAAACACTGAAGAAAGCAGAGCTAAGTGCCTAATGAGGCAAGTGTGCCATAGCTCAGACTCTAAGTGTAGAAAGCTGTTGATTTTTCTCCATTTTCATAAGCTGATCTTTGTGTATGTCTGAGCTCATCTGTGCTAGTCACATAAATGTAAATAGTGCCCGGGGCACATTCTACAGCAGCAGCACACAACATTTCCTGCCCAAAGAAACAGACAAGGGCACTAGGGGCTCAGCTCACATTTCCACAGGCACTACTGCAGATCTGCTCAGGAAAGGGACTCAGGCCCCACTTGACTCCATGAGAAATCACTTTTTCTTTTTTTAAGCAGACTGAGGTAGGAACTGAGAGTCAGGATTTATCAAAACTAACCCCAATTCCCAGCTCCAGCCAAAGGAAGGGCTGCTTCAACCTTCTTACACTTGTGAGGTACTAATAAAACCCAAATTTCAACAAATAAATTTGTATGACTATAGCACCAACAAGGTGCAAATCCCACTGTGCTGAACTCTACGCAGAAGAAGTGCACTGCTGACCCACAGAATAACAAATGACTACACAAAGGCTTGAAAGAACAGCAAAAATACTTGTCACAGAATCACAGAAAGTTAATGCCCAAAGTTAATCACATTCACATATTCAGCAGATATATCTCATATGCACCACTTCCCCCCCACAAAGAAGCTCAAAAATGTCACTTTCTTCAGATTTTTTTCAAAAGAACTGCATTGTCAAGAAGGAAAATAATAGAAAAAAAAGGTCAACATGTAGGATTAAAGAGTTGCTGCTTTAATCTTTCACATAAGCACTCTCAGAAGCAGATGGGGAAAAAAATCTAATCAAATAAATCAGGAGGGTTTGAGAACTGGGGTTATAATGTCAATACTGCACTATGGAGAAAAATCTAGAAATACATCTTTTCAGACAGCATCACAGCAAGTGAAAAAAATATTATTTTTAAGATGTAGTTAGCTAGGAAATTTTCTAATGCATCATCCTAATATTTGAGTGTTTTGTTAATCACACTCATGTTTGCAGCAGCCACCTCCACGGACTCGTGCTGTCACCAAAACCAGAGGGCAGGCACTGGTGTAGGACCCACACTGAATGTGGGCATTCAAAAGACAATCAGGATTTCAAAAAAACCTCACTGCAATATTTCTTAGTGGCTAGCCTGGGATTTTCAGCAGCATTTGTCCCAAACTGCCCTATCCCTTCTGCACACTCTGTTTTCAGTGTGCAGTATTCCGAGGGTCAGTTACCCATCAGAGTCATTCATTCCACTCCCACAGCAGGGCCAGCTCCCTCCCTGCCTCTCTGCAGCCCTATCTTCAGCCTCATATCCCAGTAGATACCAGTAAACTGTTGGACACTCTGACAAGACACAAGAAAAGCCTACCACTGAAATGATTTAAAACTTAAAATAATCTTTTATTAGCAGAAAGTGAGAAAGTTTTAAAGTATATTTTTTCTATTCTACCTTGTTACCTAATAAAATTCAGGATAAAGATAACTATGGAATCAAATCCTTCCGGAAAACCTGAGAGGTTAATTCTACATCATAAGTGTATATACATATATATATGTAAATTCACACCTACATCAAACTTTAGACAAGCAAGGTATGTGCTGTGCAGTGATGCAAGGTCCCACATGCCACAGTCCCTACTGCTCGGAGCACTGCATTTATGATCACACAATAAGCAAGACCTGCTACTGGTTAATTTAGTCCTATTTAAGGATTTGGTTGGGCAATCAACCATTTCCTAAGAAATCCCTTAGTGAAAATTATGCAACACCAACCAGTACCTCACCAGTAACCTCGGCACGCTTCACTCTGATGTCATGAAAAAATGTCAAGAAAATGATTCAAATGCCAACTCAAGACACCCTCGGCTCTCCTTCTGCAAACAGCACCACCACTCACTGATACAAGGCCACAACTTCTGCTCCTCTTTGCAACTGAGAAAAGCAAGAGCAGCAATGACCTTTACTGTCTGTAAGTTTGCCTCTGAATATTAACTGCAGCAAAGACACAATTCCTGCTGCCCAGGCCTTCCTAGCAGCAGGTTTCTGTAAGCACACATTTAAACAAATACATCACCTTCTACACCAGCTTCTCTGAAGTCCTCTATAAATAGGTTTCACTTTCCAAGAACACAATCATGCCTTTTCCAGGCTGAAGACTCCTACAGTATCTAATCTTTCACCACACACAAGCTCCTCCAAGTTTTAGGTCATTCCTGACACCCTCTGCTGTGCTTTTTCCAGCTCCAGCACATGAAACGTTACGCAACTTCAGCCCCATTTCCAGAGATGACTTGTGCCTTTGGGTCCAGCAGAGCAGCCAAGCCAGGCAGTTGAGGAAACATCTCTGCACTCCCTGCAAGCTCCCACTGTCATCTGATTAACCCTTGCTCACAGGAAAAGTCAAATTAATTGCAGTAAGACTACTTTTATGATTAAGGATTATTCATAGGACGACTCTTTGCCAGCTGGGTCTGAAGCTTTAATACAAAGCGTATTACCTCAGAACATTTTGTCTCTAAATAGTTATTACAACTCTTAATTAGTATTTAAATAAACTGGCCCTTAAAAATTGCTTAGTAAATGCTGCTTTCAGAAACAGGCATTCTTTTCCAGAAGGAGCAGCAGCAGACATTTTGACTCCTGCAAAAACAGTTCAGATAAATGTAATTTCTTCTGCTGTGCTAGAAGCAGCAGTTTCAGACAGAAAGTGTCTTTTTAATGAGCAAGCCCATTAATCTCCTGTGTGTGCCAGTATAAACAAGTTTCTATCCGAGGTGTGTTCTGATGACAAATATGCAAACTGCCTCTTGTATCGTCTCACTGGGAAAGGCTTTACACGGGAGCTGAATCCCAGTCCTTTGTGTCGGTTGGCTGCGGACTGGCAGACTGGAGCCGGCAGCATTTAACTCCTTTCCAGAGCAGCCCCGGGACAGCCAGCCCGGGTGCCCGAGGCCAGAGGGACACGGTGCCAGCCGGGGATCGCCCTCAGCACCTGGATGCTCCCAGCTAACCTGGAAACCCTCAGGCTGTGCCTGCCCCTCGCGTGGAATATTCTGAACGAAGATGCCCAAGTGCCTCTAGACTTTCTGGACACGATGGATAAAAACAGCCACTAAAAAGCTGCCGGGAATTCTTTTCAGTAAGAAGATGCAAAAGCTACAGTCGGATCTAACCCCTCTCTGAAGACTGTCCACAGTCGACAGAAAAATCAGCTAGAAATGTTGGATTGTTAAAGCAAGGCAACCCCCCCAGCAAGCAGAGACTCGGCACACAGCTCTGCAGTCACCTTAGGTCTCCAACACACAAACGTTTGTGGGAAGAAATGTTATTTAAACCTAAACAAAGGGAATCACAGCAGATTGTAACTGTTTCAGAACTGCAATTTTCCACTCAAAAATTTTCATTGTGATTCAGATCCAAACCAAAGCCTGCAATTTTAAAAAAAATTGACAACTTTTAATAGCAGGATCAGTTTTAAACAAGACCTGCAATCCACCTCTCCCTAAAGAATGAATGAATTCCCATCAACACGTTATTTACTTTGGACATTTTTTTCATCTCGTTACACTGAAAAAAATAAAAATATTACTAGAAGTTTCTCTAAATAGTAATCCAGACCACTGTAGCTTTAACACTTCCTAAATTCTGAAATGAATATGACAATTGGAGGTTACAGGGTCACTGGTGCTGGGCACATATTTCCATTCAGTATTTCCTTTCTCAGTACTGCTCACCAATATATACATCCTAACAAATATAATATAAAATAAATCTCCTTGATAGTTTGCATACACACTCTATTTTTTGTTAAAACTACTACGTTACTGCTTTTTTTTTTATCTTTTTGCAAGTAGAGCCAGAAAACAAAATAACATTTGTTTCACACATGGCACCACATTACAGGTATGGATACCTCCCACAAAATTACTTGGCAGATTAAAGGGTTGCACATTAAACTCACCTGCACTATTATTAAACTCTCTTGCAAAAGATATTTTTGCTCAACTTACTTCAACAATATCCTACACACATTTAAAATAGAACAGTATCCCAGTCTAGTAAGATGGGGGAAAAAAAACCCAAAGCAACAAACACAAAGCAAACACAAAACCACAACAAGCATGAAATGACCCCAGAGCTCAGGCTAATGGCAGGCAGCGACTGCTCTTACCGGGGACAGAGGCGAGGCTTCTCCAAACCCTGCCACTCAGTTCTCCATCAATAACTGCTGCAAGGGACACACCACTCAGCGCTCACTCCTCCACTCACAACCGTCTCCCTCATCCCTGCGCGGTGGTTTTTTCCTTCCTGGCAGTCGGAGTGAGTGTAACAATTCCTGCGCCCCGCTCCAGGCAGCGCTGCAGCAGCGGTACCACAGCGAGCAGAAGCAGATACAAATGTACAGAATGGAGCCGTTCCCCCAAAGCCAAGTACCAGGTTATTTATCCTGCTGGAAGCATCTCTGGGCTACATTAGTCGCAGGAGGACTACAGCTCTTGGCCCGGGTTCTTAGAAGGCGTGAGCAGAATAAAAACCTTGTAGAAAAAAACCCAAGGATAAATACCAGAGTAATAAAAGGTAAAAAAAAAAAATAAAGGGACCGATCATTTGCAGTTTTAATTCATTTTCTTCCTCCCCCACTTAATTCCTAGAAGGGAGCTGAAAACAATCTCTTCCCTTTGATTAGAACGTATGCAGCCACCTCCAGTTCTGGCAGAGCTCTGATGCAGGGAGGGGGTATCTACCTTAACTCTTCCAGACATCCTAACCCCAAACTCACGCTCCAACTTTGTTTTAATTATACCATTCCATACCATGCACTAAAACAGCCCCTCCTTCCCTCTGACATTATCCCTGGCAGCAAGAGAAGGCTCTTGATCAAATATTCCCCTCGCTCACTCAGATGCTGCCCAGCCAGAGGGATAACGTTCCTGTATGTGTCAGGTAAAATAAATCGAGGTGTTTCCAAACTACTCTGCCCACAGAAACATTTTTTTCACAGAAATTTGTTTCACAGAAACAAATCGCTTTCTTGTTTTAATTTTAAACTACGAACCTGCAGCCAGCCAAAACCGAGACCATAATTTCTGCACCACTGAAGCTCGCAGCAGGAGTAGGAAGTTGTCCGTTAGCAGCGAGCTGGGCACACAGGAGCTATGCAAACAAGCTGAACAGCACACTAGGTTTTCAGCCACTGCTTTTCTTCTGAGAAGAAAATGCACAGAGGTTGGGGTTTGCTTTTTTTCTTTTTTTAACCTCTCGCCCCCAAGCACGATCGATGCACAGAGGAGAGCGCTGTCACCACAGCTGACACGAGAGCCCGGAGCGTCAGCCCGACAATCGCACTCGCGAGTGCTCGCCGCTGCTGAAATGGCGTTTGGCATTGTGCACGGAGAGCAAAAACCCACAGCCGGGTAGGCGCAAAGCGCACAGGGCACGGAGTGCCAAGGGAGGCGGAGAGAAAAGCCTGTTTACCAGAGAAGATGGTCGCACACGCAGGACAGCGCAGGCAGGGCACACACAGCCCGTCGCCTCTAAGCTCTCCCATTCAGAGGAGCGCAGCCGGGAGAGCAGGAGACACACTCGCGGCAAACCACGTTAAAGAGCAAAATAAACACGGGGAGCTGGGCCGGGGGAGGGGCCAGCGGAGGAGCAGCCCCACGGGCCCCGACTATAAAGCCCCTGGCAGCTGCACCCAACCGGCAAACTTGCTGAGCGGCGGCCGCCGCTGCCGTTTCCCCACCCGCGGGGCACTCACCAGCGAGAAGAGGTTCGAGTGACAGTCCTCCAGGCTGGCCCCGTTCGCCACCCAGTTCGCCGCCGCAGTCATGATCCTCGGCGAGCCCGGCCGCCAGAGCGGGGCATGTCTGAGGAGCCGGGCCCGGCGCGGGGGGCAGAAGCAGCGGGCGCTCCTCGGTGCTGGCCGGGGCGGCAGCCGCGGTCCGGCCCGCGCGGAGCGGGGGAGCGCGGCCGGCAGGGGGCGCGCCGCGGGCGGGGGGAAAGGCCCGGCCCGGCCCGGCGGGTGCGATCCTCTCTAGCCGGCCCCGGCCCGGTAATCCTCAAACCGCGCCGGCGGGGGCCCGCTCCTCCGGCGGGCCGCGGGGGCCTCTCTGTCCGAGCCCCTCAGCACGCAGCGCGGGGGAAGCCTCGTCCGGTCCTCCAGGCCGCCTCAGCGCCGCCGGAGCGAAGTGAAGAAGGGGGGGGGGGCCCGGGGCCCTCCTTCCGCGTCCAGGTCTGGCCCCCCCCCGGCCAGGGCACACGTTGCGGCGAGGGGCGAAGGGGCAGGAGAGGGGAGGGTGTCCTCCTCCCGCGGCCCGGCGGCGGCCCCTGCGGGACACTGGCCGGGCGGGGCGGAGGAGGGTCCCGGTCCCGGGCAGTGGCGGCGGCGGCGGGCGGGGGGCGCTGTCTCGCGTGCCGGCGGAGGCCGTGTCCCCTCCCCTCCCCGCCCGGCCGCCCCTCGCTGCTGCCGCCGCTGGCTGCGGGTGGATGGTGTTTTCCTCCTCCTGCTGTTGCCGCTGCCGCCGCCGCCGCCGCCTTGTTTACGCTCCGTGCGGGGCTCCCGGTGATGAGGGCGGCGGGCGGCAGCCCCGGCGTGGAGAGGGAGAACTGTCCCTGCCCGTCCTCGCCCCGCTCCGCCTGGCGCTGCCCGCCCGGCGGCCCCGCTCACCCGCTCCTCCTCACACACTCGCCTCTGCCTCTCTCCACTCTGACAGCAATGGCGGCCGCCAGCCGCAGCTCGCCTCGCCATTGGCCGCCCGCGGCCCACGTGACGCTCGCCGGAGGGCGGGGGCCCCGGCGCTGGGGCTCCCCCCGGCCCCTCCCTCCTGCGCCGCGGTACCCGCCGGGCCGCTGGGGGCGCTGCGGCGGGGCCGAGGAGGCCGCGGCCGGGAGCGCGGAGCGGGGCCGGGGCGGTGCCGCCCCCCCTCCGTTGGTCGCCGGAGACGGCGCTGCCGGGGAGCGAGTCCCGCCCCTCCGCCTCTCGGGACAGGACTAACTTCCCGGGTGCCGGCACGGGGGCTTTGCCGCCGCCCCAGCTTCGGCTCGGGGGCTGTCGCCGCCAGAAAGCGGTATTTAAAAGAAGTTGTTCGGGGCGGAGCGGAGCCGGCGGCCGTGCCCTAGCCCGCTCCCATCTGTTGCTCCGCAGCGCTTCGCCCCTGCGCTGCGTTTTCTGGCGCCCAGCGTCTGACGGGCTGTGGCAGAGCCCCCGTGGGTCGCCGCGGCAGTTCAAAGCCGCCTTCAAAACCGGACCCTTCCCGGTGCCGAATGAGGGCACTGCCCCCAAAAAACGCCCCTGGAAAAGTCAAGTTCAGCCCCAAGTTCTGCAGGGTTCGTGAAACACAACTTCTTTCGCTCCAGAACAGTCCCACCCCCGTTCCATTGGGAACGGCTTTTTAACACATTGTGAATAGTTTTTTTATAAAAGGGACTCGAAAATACTCGAGTTAAATAAACAAATAGAAGCAATTCCTGTAATAGTCCTGGTGTGGAGAAGAAGGAAGGCTAGACACAACACTGTATTAAATACCTGGTTTAAAAGATGTAATTTATAACATTCTTTTCACCGTTTGTAGTGACCCTTTGCCTCTAACCAGTGGGACCCTGACCTGCTCAGGCAGGTGAAAGCTCAGCTGCCCGAACTTCTCACTCACAGGAGTGTTGCACAGGTGACAGAAAGCAAATACTGCTGATTAAAAGATGATTATTAGCAATTCAGCTTAAGCTTTACTACAGAAATACCACACGTTTTCAATGATCTCAGTGGAAAAAGTTCTCACTCTGTGCTCAGTGGCAGCTTTCCTTACTGTGATCTTAATCTTACTCAGGCATCTTTTTTGCAATTTATTTTTCTTTGTAATAAATGAAGATTAGCATCTATTCTAATGACTGAATGGAGTACGTTTGGACTTACCTCACAGTAACAAATCTCTAGCACAAACCAGGATCGCAGCCATTTAGCTCAATTACCTACACGGAGCCTTAGATAGAATTGAAGCCAGAAGAAAATTCCCACCAAGACCAGGGTTGTTACCACGTGCGTGGGCTCACAAACCTGATCCACCAGGTCCCAGTCCCTTTGCTGTCACATCAAACAGGAATTCCATCTTGCAAAGGGCCCATACTGGTGAGAGGAAAAGTGTATTCGAGCACAAACTGAATATTCACATCCAGTCACGATTGCTATTTCTTTACTGCCTTACAGCCATTAGTCAGCCAAACAAAGCCTGGACTCGCCCTGGGGAGGGCATTTTACCCTCATTGAGGGCGCCCAGGAGACTCCAAGCAGCACAAAGATGCTGCTCAGAAGCAGAACTGACTGGATGGCCGTAGCCTCGGAATGGCTTCCTGCAGCCTGGCAATCCAGAACCTGGGGAGCACTTTGGACTCTGTTACTGCCTTTCCTTTTGGCAATGAGTCTCCTGAAGGGACAACACAATCTGACACCTCTACATTTGTCAAGTCCTGTGGATTAACCAATCAAAGCCCACATCCTTCTGCACTCACACAGCAACTTCACAGCAGCACCAGTCACCTGACCCGTCACAAAGCGACACCCAGGCTGCAAGGAGCCCCTGGATGAACTATCCACTGCATTTCGGGAAGGAAAGAACATCACTTATCATGAAAAAAAATTACTTGCTTGTTATAGAAATATTTTGAAGCTGAGAATCCTATTATTACTCAGCCCAGAGAAAGGCAACGATACTGTGCAGAACGAGACACTGCAGAATCCATGCTTCTTCCATATGCTGCTTACCCTCCAAATGGTATTTCCAGTTGTCAGCATTCCTCTCCTGGATCTTCCTACTAGAGATGACTTATTATGCTTGATTTTCTCATGAAAATATGGGGTCTAACACATGATTCAGATCCATTTTCACAGGGAGAAATGTTAATATACTCACACTCTGTTGCTTTGGCCATTTTTCAGGATTCTTACGAACATTAACTACTCTTTACATTAAAAACCTTTTAGTATAATTAAATTACCTGGACTGGGTCAGTGTTCTGAAGTCGAAGGGCTGTTGCTGGCATTTGTGACAGGCTACCAGTCAAATATTTGGCCACATCCCTACATTGCAAAGTTCATTTTGTTTTTAAACTCAAAAAAAGATTGCATCTCTAACCATTTTGCCAGTTACTTGACTTTATACTATGATCAGAGATCCTAGACAAGAGAAATCCTTCTCATCATTCAGTTCACAGTACCAAGCTAGGAAAGTTCCCTTGCTGTCTTCTGGCAATAGCGTTACTTAAACCAGAGATGGTTCCACTCACAGATATCATAGACAAGTGACATTGCTCAGGCATAATTACCCTAGATGGTATGTGGTGGAACGTGTTTCCCAACTCTGGGTATTCAAGTTTTATTCCCTCTTTTCTTTTGTATCTTTAAAAAAATGGATCAACGAACGTAAACAATGACATTTTCTATTTTAACCACTTTCCTGTAGTGGCAGATACAGGAACTTCTTAACTAATTGTGCCAAGGTACTAACTTGCAAGCTGCAATTCCAAAACTTGGACACAGAAAGAAGTTTCCGGGCTTCTGGAGATCAGCTGGGTCACACTTTGCCTTCACCATCCAGAGCTGATAAGCACCCTGGGAAGGAGCCAGTTACCTGCCCTTGCAAAATTAGCCCAAACAGTGAGAGGTAAACTTATTTCATTCTAGAAAAACTCACCCAGAGCTTCCAGTAATGATCAAACCAGTTCTTCCAGGAGGATGGCTCAGCAGTTTCGTAGACTTTGTTTTCACCAGCAGGTGTTGCTTATGCTTCAAACTAAACATGGAGGAAGAAACAAAGATGTCAGGAGGCTGAAGCGAAGCTAGAACGTCAAGCAGCTGCTTGGCTTTATTTTGTCTTAAAGTTCAACCACGCTGCTGTACTTTCAAGTGCCTCTGATCTATGAAAAGAATATGACTCAAGGAATACAACTGGCTTGAGAACTCAGTTCAGACAGGGCTCTCCCAACTCTGGCTATGGAGAGCTTGGCCCTTACACCAGTAGCAGAACTGGAGTTCAGCCAAGTTTTGTCAGTGTCAAAAAGGAGCCATGTTTGACATTTCATGTCAAAGGCAACTCACTTCCAGGTAAAACATATTTTTCCACCTATTTAAGTTAACATTATGTTTATTCACTAGCACAAATTCCAGTTTCACAGTGTAAGTCATGACTGTCCCGTGGCTAATTTAACCAAGTGTCAGTTTTACTGTTCTCTCATTTTCCCTCTCCAGTTGCCTGCAATACCCAGTATGGAAAGGGCAGGGTGGGGGAGGATGACAGGAGACCTGAATTATGAATACAGCACAAGCAAATGGTCCTTAACTATTCTACATATGAAAAGCAACAAAAATAATATTTTTACTTCCCCCCTAAGCTCTAGAGTTTCTCTTAAACAAATTTCACTCATGTTAGTAATCTCATTCACAATTACTAAAACCTGAAGGATTTTAGAAGTTCCTTGTCCATGATTTATGTAGTAGGTTATTTCATGTTCTTGTAAAACAGTGTAGATTAACAGCCTTGTTTCAGACATTTTTTAAGTGTCTACTTTTTATGAGGTTGCATTAATTTCTTAAGCATATTTTAATTCATCCAGTAATTACTTTTTTTTTTTTTTTTCAAGTGTTTATAAACAAGAACTCATAATGATTTTGGTTTTAAACCAAAAACTTTTACTTCCACAATTTGAAGTTTAAGAGGTAAATAAAAAAGTAACAGAAAAACCAAACTAGTTCACTGGCACAAATAAATTAGCAGCATCTAATTTTACAATAAAAAGAATAGAAAACCTTCACACATTAAATCCATACTATTTTTAAATCCACATCTTTTTTATTATTATTATTCAAAAAACAAAATTAAACTAAACAAGAAAAGAAAACCAAACAAACAGGAAAACTACAGATTGTCTGTAGACTAACATTTCAATTTTAGTTGTATTAAGATACAGGAATGGCTACACTGGTAAGTTTATTTCTACTAAAGATAAAAAAATTATCTGAGTTTTGAAACAAGATATTGATTTTTCTAAAGGGACAAGTACTTCTATCTAAGAGGAAAATAAACACCTAAGTAAAAGATGTATTTCTAGAGAAGTTGCTCATGAGGCCCATAGTTTAAGTCCTGATAGTGATTAATCTTTGAATTAGGCATCCTGCCCACCATCAGTATCAATAAATACTTCAAACAGATCCTGGTTACAACCATCCCTATCTATAGCGATATCTATAGAAACTAGATTATAAATCCAAATGAATAAAGCAGGCTGTATCAGGGTGCAGAGAAGCAGGGCAAACAGCCCAGATGACTCCAGACCCTCTGTGCTGATGCTGCCACCGCTCAGTACCCGAGCAGGGTCCCGCGGCAGCCCGCACAGTCTCTGGGGCTGCTTGGACCTGCTGGTTCTTTTCTTTTCCTGGCTGAAGAAAAGACCAAATGTAGGCTGCTGCCAGATGTGATGCTAGACCCCACAGCACTTGTACTTCAGGGATTTTGCAACTGCCTTTCACAAATAAATATCTGCAGTTGCCTAGATCTGTTGATGTTACTGGGACCACTTAGAGGAACAAGCTCCTCAGAAGGCGCAACTGTTGCAGGGTCAGGACTGGGGGGTGTCAGAAAAGCACATACACAGCAGAGGTCAATGTTTCAACATCTCTCTTGAGATTCGAACACGTGAAAGTTCCCTGAAAATTCTTTTATTTGCTCATAGGAATTCTACACTAACGTTACCTATTAAGGAACAGTTTGAGGAAAGATTAATGACCTGGAAAATCAATTTGGGGACGTTTTCCCACCTACAAGATAACATTGAAAGAAATCTGCAAATTGTTGTAGAGGACTTAAATTAACTGAAGGTCATATCATTAGGAAAGCGAAAAGAGAAAAAGCTGAAGTTAATAAGTGAGTCACAATGACAAGAAGGAGACATTGAAGCTTTCTCTGGTGCAGCAGACATAAAGCTGTACGTGGAGTTGAAAGAGAGAGCTCCTATGTTTTTATCAAAAAACAGACCAATTATCTTAGCAGCTCCTTGTTCTCTGGGTTGTGAAAGATAGAAAGAGAGGCAGGAAAGGAAGCGGTGGCGGGCAAGAGGAGTCTAGACAAGGTCTTTTACTGTCGAGAAAGAGAAAAGGTCACCTCTCGCTGTTATGGATGAAGCAGCAGCGGGAGCTGAGTGAGAGCGGCGGAGAGCGGCACGAACAGAGGAACGAGCAGGAGGAAGGGAAAGCGTCACGGCAAAGGTGCCTGACTCTATAAAGAGTCCTACTGGAAGCACGGTGCCTTTACTAGGATGGAAGGGGGAGGGAGCCAGGAAAAAAGAACGGCTCCATTTGGCCGTGTGAAGTTGAAATTGCCGGCGACCAATTCGAGGGAAGCCGGAGCAGGGCTCTAGACATGTGGCTTTGGATGGAAGGATAAAAGCAGTTTGGAGCAGAGAAGTAGATTGATTTCTTTCCTACATCAGGGTGATATTTAGATGACATTTCAGGTATAACTGGTAGGGATGAGGCAAATAGCAAAATGCAAACCGTTACTTTCAAGAAAATGTAATGCTAAAAATACAGGTAGTTGCAAACAGTGAGAGATAAGATGAAACAACAGAGCTTTAGGCACTCCAGTGCATTATGTCCCATTTGACAGTCAAAATGCTACCGCTGCGGCAGGGACTTGTCCCTTTTCCAAACCAAAAGCTGAGAATGCTCCAGGTGTCACAGAGGCCTTGAGAGCCCTCAGCAGGCACGGGGTCAGTACAGTGCAGGGGGGATGGCCAGCCAGATCCTGCGAGGGCAGCTACCCAAGGCAGACAAAGGAAGGTGTTTCTTTGCAGTTGGCAGCAAGGACCAGTTTTGTGCTCCGGCATGCCCTGCTGCTTTCTGTGAGACACCAGTGCAAACTCTCATTTCAATGTGCTGTAGAACAGCAAATGAGCTATTAGGAAAAACAGAAAGAAGCAAATGACAACTGAAACTATTCAGGAATAAAAAGGGAGCGTGATTTAGGCAGAGCAAAATGGCAAATGCCTTTTCATTCCAAATTATTTTTGCACTCAAAAGAGAATTGTGATGTTGGCTAGATACCCTGCATTATGAATAAACATACCTGGGTTTCTAAAGGATTTAATAATCTAACGTGAAGCTCCTACTAGCCCTCCAGGCAGAGGATGGGCCTGTTGGGTCATGGTTTCATACCATCAAAGAGATAGATTTCATCTTTCAGATGTTGTTGTGCTTGCTTAGTAAGAATTCAGCTTATTAAAAGGTGTTAAATAAGATACAGGATAAAAATACTACAAAGGGGGAAAAAATGAAAATATTTAAGGCTAAAAGGCAAAGTAAATATGGAAATAACATTTGGTGAACACATTCTGAGAACAAAACTCCAAGTTTATTTATTGGAACGGACTGTAGGGTAACTCTGGATGGGTGATACAGCTTGATGTGCTCTGACCTTGGGAGCAGCCAGTCAGGCAACACCCCGTGCTGCACATGTGGAATGTGCAGCTTTTGGCATGGGAGCTCAAATATTAAAATTGGCTCATAAATCTGAGTACAGTTTTCAGTGTTTAAGAATCTTATTTTATCTGGATTGAAGTCCTCTTCCCCTTTGGCATTAGAAGGTGTTTATGGCTGTAAAAACAAGAACTGCAAAATATTGCACTAAAATGTATATGGACTTCTCCTGCCAAATTTACAAGGTTTACTTTGCAGATTAAAATCCAAACAGGAAAAAAAAACAACAAAAAAAAAATCACTTAGCTTTACCACGGCAAGAAAAAGATTTAAGTTTCTGGTTTAAGTCCCAATAAATCTTTGGGGTTTGGTTTGTTTGTTTGTTTTTTTCTTTTTGTTAGTTTGTTTTCATAGTTTGACTGTGGGGTTTGTGTGGCTTTTGTTTGGTTTTGTTCATTTTTTGTTTGTGTTTGTTGTTGTTGTGGTTTTTTGTGTTGCTGTTACCAAATACCACTGACCAGAGCCTGGACTCATGTAGCAATTTCTCTCTTTGCCTTCTCTTATCTTCCAACTCTTCCTCCTTCAAATATTCATTCTTTCTTTTGCAGAGTTATCGGTGCTCTGCCACATTTTGTACTTTCACATTTCTGAGCTGAAAGGTTACATTGCAAACATGGGAGAACAAAACATAAACCAAATTTGGGATCTGGAAATGGGTGCAGAACTGGTCCTGCTGTATCCTGAACAAAGCAAGGTGTCCCTCAGCGTTCATGAGTTGAACAGAAACCAGTTTGAAGTAGATGTCTCTGTGATGGAATTCAGCATTGAAAGAGACACTGAGGTTCAGACTCCTATCTGCAAATAACTCATCTAGAAACCAAACAAGCTGGGCAGCAGCAGGTGCACTGATAAAACTGCAAAGGTTATGTCCGTGATTTCACTCTGAGCAGACACACGTGTCCCACTATTTGTAATAATTTCTATATTATTCACAGTTTATGCCTGTTCTTGCTTCTGTCTTTGCTTCCACCCCATGCCAAACTGAGAGTCTGAACGACTACTGAAGACTCACTGGAGGCTCATCAGTAATAATGAGATTGAATAAGCAATGTTCTGTTTTACATTCTGTTACCACTCTGACCTCATTAAGGCCCTTTTGTTCTGGAACCTCAGTATCAGGACTTCCCTTTGGCCACAAAGCTGTCAGGTTCACTTACAGCTCAGTTATAAGAAATGTAAATCAGAGCAAATAGGAAGCTGTAGCTAAATTCTGCCTTTAAAGCACATGTAAACGATATTTCTACAGGAAACAAAACATATGAAAGGTGAAGCTCACTCAGTGAAAGATACAACCATTAAAATAATTTACTGAGTATCTTTGATGTTCATTTTTTTCAGCTGTAAGAATTCAGAGGTCCATCAGCTGCAGATAAATGTTTGTACCCAAAGCTTTTGCTGAAAGTATGAGAAGAAATAAAATAATTAGATCATAAGACTTCCATAGATGCCCTGGGTTGACATCCCTGTTTCCAAGCCCTGTTAAATGAAACAACTCATTTCTCTGAGATTCTAAGGTGTCACAAGCCCTAATTTAAAAAGGAATTACAGAGCAAATCTTATTTTACTACCATTCCTCCTACCAAAAATGAAAATATTTGCCTTATAAGAAATTATATATAAATCATATGAAATATTTCAACTGCTTTTGATTTAGCCAACTGCCTTTTTGATCACTGAAGAAACCAGCCATGGCTTGCAATGTTTGTTTAAAGGGAACCTCTGCTTCCGACTGCCAGTCAAGCTTCGAGGTATCTGTTCAGCCTTCTGGTTTTCTGCAGCTCAGTGAATATTGGGTTTTTGGATTTTTCTGACACTTCAGGAACAGAATCACAGAATCATTCATTCAGGTTGGAAAAGACCCTTGGGATTATCGAGTCCAACCATCAGCCCTACTCTACAAAGTTCGCCCCTAAACCATGTCCCCCAACATCACATCCAAACAACCTTAACAACCCTTAAACACACCGAGGGATGGAGACTCAACCCCCTCCCTGGGCAGTCTGTGCCAGGCTCTGGCTACTCTAACAGTGAAAATTTTTTCCCTAATGCCCAGTCTGACCCTTCCCCTGGTGCAGCAGGAATCCATCCCCTCTTGGTCTATCACTAATCACCTCTGAGCAGAGACCAGCACCAGCCCCTCTACAATGTCCTTTTAGGTGCTGTAGAGAGTGGTGGGGTCTCCCCTCAGCCTCCTCTTCCTCTAAACTTCCACTAAACACTCCCAGCTCCTTCAATGGCTCCTCATCAGATTTATTCTCCAGACCCTTCCCCAGCTTCACTGCCTCCTCTGCACTGGCTCCAGCCCCTCCAGATCTCTCATGTTGAGGAGCCCAGAACTGGACACAACACTCAAGTTGTGGCCTCCCCAGTGCCCAGTCCAGGGGACAATCACTCCCTACTAGGAAGAATCTGAAACATCTGTGTTCCCTTAACACACGAAGAAACCAATTACATGGTGATACTTGTTGATTCTCTCCTCATGCCTGCTGCCTGTGTGCTGCTCTCTGCACAGGCCCGGGATGGAGAATAACCAGCTCTCTTTCTATCAGGGATATTCTGGCACGGGGAGGGAATCAATACTCAACTTCTGCCTCTTGGGCAACACGGGTCCAGTTCACTGGAGGTGCTGCTGTGAGCACTCAAACGTGCTTTTGGGATGTATTAGAGTCAATAGAGGTTCTCTACATTCCATTTTGTAATACAGTATGAGCTGTGGAGCTTTAACTTGTACACAAACTTTACATCTCAAGAGTTGGAAAATCACTTTGCTATTATTTGTGTTTATCAACTGCAAAAAAAAATTGTGATCCATTCCATCATGACTGCACTGTTCCACCTCTCTGGAAGAGAATGAAGCACTTGTAACCTCTCTGCAGTTTTCATGTTCAAACAAAACACAACAGCCCAAGCCAAACGTGTGCATATCAAACCTCATATTGGTTAAAACCACTCCCTCTGATCAGTGTCTGTGAGCAGTGGTCAGTTAGCTGGGCAGTGCAGACAGAACTCTGGAGCTCTGCTATCTGGACCATTCCTGTCTCTTGTAATTACTTCTACTCGGAGGTGTTTGCCAAATTCTTCCCAGTGGACATATGGTCTCAGCAGGTAGGAACAGGCCAAAAGTGCTTTTCTTGCACTGACGTCAGTGAGGGAAGTATGACTGCATCCAGCTCCCATGAAAATTAAATATTACCTGACCACTGCCTTTTGGGGTTTTTTTCAAAGGAACAGCAGCTTGGCCTGGTTCTTTCTACAGATTCTCAAGAAATCTTCATCCTTTTTCTTCCAAACAGAGAGTGTCTTTAGAGTTAATTAGAGATAATACCACTCAGCTTCTGCTAATTATTTGTATTTTTGCTTAACGCTTATAAATCTACTTGTTCAGGTATTATTACAAGCTAATATTTGTCTTGTAACACGCATTAGTCATTACAATTACCAAGTAGAAATAGATTAGTCATGCGCAAACAATCTCGTAAATGAAGTATTTATGCCCCCTTTGGGGATGGAAAGGAAGGTAATTTGAGCCCTTGTGATTATCAAAGGAAACCTGACTTGTCTGTTCTATTCACCTCCTTGTTCCAGGATTTCTTTTTGGACAAACTAACTGTATGTGGGCTTCCTTTAAAGTCCAGTAGCAGCACTAGAAGCTGTGTTAGTGATTTAATGAAAAGCACCAGGGGTTACCTTTTCCTACAACTGCTAGTCTGCGCTGCTCAACTAAGTGTCACTCTTTTCTTTCCAAGATCTTCTCAGTTAATAGATCTGCTTTTCCTGTGGCTGGCAGAAACTTTCTTTTCATGTATATGAATTCAGATCTTTTGTCTGAGCAGCGAACAGAACGTTTACCCACAGACTCAGGGCTTCTATCACCCCTCTCTGAGAAAGAAAGGCTGAAGATTACAAGATTGGATTGAAGATTGGGATGTCACCGTAATCTGTGTGAAGGTGTCACCAGTGAATCAAGCAGGTCCCTGCATGACCACTCTCAAAGCAAATCCAACCTATGATCATTCCAGATGTACCTTCTGAGAAAAATGTTATGCAATGAGCGTATCAGAAATGTTAGTCCCCAGGTTAGCTTAGAGGAATTACAAAAGGAAAGGGCCTGCAGAAGTCCATCACCATGAGGCAGCCTAGCGCTTTGTATTCCCTTTTCCAGCTGCTTTTCTTTGGCACTTCTACACACGTTTTCTTCCTGGTTCTTTCCTACCTGATGAGCCACTCAAAAAACCTCACTCTGTGTGTGTGTATAAAGTCTCCTAAAAAGCCACTTTCCAGATATCTAGACTAAGCCAAGACATAAGGCCATTTTAAAATTAAAACCCAAAGTCATTTCACATAAGTCACTTTAACAGCTGCATTAGTGTATTACTTTGTTCAATGCTTACTCACATAGAGCACACACAAGTGCAGTTACTGACTAAGTCACCCCATTCCCACCTGTGCCTTCTTTTTCTCTCTTTTCTATCTTTCATTTGCTCTAATATGTGTGATGAAAAAAATGAAACAACTCACAGCTCTAACTGAAGAAAGCCTTTTCTCCAACTGAAGTTGTCAAGCTTCCTGAAGGAAGCTGGGAAAAAGAAAAAAAAAAAAAAAAAGACTATTTGTTGCTGTGTTTAGCACAATTACAAAAATAGGTCACATATTGTTTCTGAAAGAAATGGATCACCAGCACACAGGCCCCCACAACTCATCCTGGTCTCCTTCCCTCCATCCCCGTACACAGAGCTTGAAGCATTCCAATATCCTTGCCAGATTCCCTCACAAATACTTTTAATTCTTTACGTGCATGTCTCATTCCATCTGTTCCACATGCTCTTTCTGCCATTTACATTCACTGGCAGAGGCTGTGAGATGACACCACACGGCAGAAATTTGCCGCCCCTTAAAGTGGCTCCGGCAGCACGTAAGGGGAACGGGGAGTCTCTGGGGGGCTGGGGATTTCTCCCAGAGCCCGGGGTTAATTCTGCTACTGGAAAACAGGACATGATGCCTTCAGGTCCAGGAGGCAAAAATAGTCTCTTTGCACGATTGATGGACTATGTGTCTAAGAGACTTTGTGCCCAAATAAAGGACACAGAAAAGGCAAATGTGCTGCAAAGGAGGAATAAAGTCGTGCCTGATGGGAAAGGTGTTGTTAGGCACATGCATTGGTATCTCTGGTGGTATCGCTGCAGCCTGTCTGATCCTGCACCCCGAGAGCTCACCACAGAGACGGGCACACAGTCGTGAGTCTTTGGGCTATGCTGTTGGGAAATATGCAGTCGGTTTGGGGGTTCTGCAGTACGGTCACCCCAGCTCACAACCAGCTGCAAGGCTGTCTAGGGATACATAGAGGGGCTGTTACAAACCTCTGTTGGACACAGGTTTAAAAGTCGTTTCCAGGATAAGAATAAGGGAAAAACATACTCTTCAGGTTTCAATACAGGGATATTTGTACAACCAAAACACAGATCAGCTGTGTGTTTGGCCACATGCCTTGAACTCCTTGAACAAATTATGTGAAAGCCTCAATCCATGAAATTTCAATCATTTTCTAAGTGCTGGACACCAAACCTTTTCTTTCGCCTCTGCAAGAGTGCCTCAGATAAAAGAACGTGTGATTTAAAGGCCACAAATGAGTCCAGCAGACATTCAGCTAAAAACCACCACAAACACAGGCTGCCCCATGGAAGACAAGGGCTGTAGGGCACCTCCAGCTCCTTGCAGGGCAGCCATTGGTGTGTCTGTTGCACGAGTTAAGGTATCATGGCAGTTAGAGCAGCAAGACAGACTGCTAGAAATCAATGTTAGAAGCACCCATTCCTCAGACTATTATACAATACAGTTACTTTACTACTATTACTAAGATGCTGGGAAAATACATACTGTGTTTCATCAGAGGTCACTCAACAGTTCCAACCTTCCCATTTCACAGAACGAGACAGAACAGTTTGCTTACCTGGCAAGCCAGATTTCTCAGTCTTTACCTCCCCATTTTTTCACATTCCTTTCCTCATCTAATTTTTCCCATTTAGCTTGTGTGCTCTACCCAACATCTTATACCCCATCTCTCTCTTCCTTCCCAATCATTGTTACTACATTGTCTTTAATGTTTACCTGCTCCACTTAGTCACAAAACTACAGTTTTCCACTGCTGTGGAACAGTTAATTGTTTCTTCTGCAAAAAAATAATAATCTAAAATAACCTGACTGTGTTTGAGTAAAAGCAGTAAAGACTGCCAGTCCCTGCTCACCTGCACAGTTTGAAGCCTCACGGGCTACTGCATAGAAAATGAGAAACAAGAAAGAAAAACAACTGCCACCATTTTGAATGGGAAGGGAACTTGAGACAGTCTTCACAGCATGGCATTGGATTTTTGATCCCAACTTTCTCATGCTGCAGAAAAAGAAGAGCTAGATTCTCCATCATCCCAACACTCTGTCCTTTATACATGTGCCAAGGCAACCTAGAATAATGTCTTTGATTCCTGACCACTTCATACCATCCTGTGAAAAAGCAGAGAAGAATCAAGAGCTTGAGGTGATGGCATGAATCCAACACCATATTTAGTTAGCTTGCTCCGAACCTAAGAGCCATCAGAGGTGTTAATCTGATGGGAAAAGAACTGAGGGCTAGATTGACAGCGTATTTAGACCGATGCACCATCCTGTCCAAGGGAAGGCACTGTTGTCCCAGAATGCTGCACAGAACGTATGCTCATGAAGAAAGTTTGGCTCCTCAGCAAGACAGTCATAGATGACAATGTGCTGCTCCTAGCCCAGCCAGTGGAAAACACTGAAAGCAAGCAGATGGATGAAGCCTCTTCCTTCAGCAAGGCTGCATTGCTCTGGGTTCTCAGCTCCGAGCTGCTGACCCGCACGGACACCTTTGCTCACCTCCAACAGAACAGGATCCCCAGCCAAGAACATTCTCCTGGAGTTTAGGTACCTAAGACCATCCTTCTAGAAAATGTGAAGATGCTGGGGTGACATCCCCTTTCAATACAACAAGGAAGCTGGAGACACCTGCCAAAGGAGGTTCAAACCCACATCTCCCATGAAAATGACCTAACTACTAAATTACAGGGTGTTCTAGGTGGGGTGTTCTCCACCCATCCTTTGATGATAGTCTAGTGTATAGCAGAGGGAAAGATACATTGAGCAAAAGAGAAGAATGATTAAAGCCTAATGATTAAGGTACAGACATATTTTGTCTTGTTTCAACACTTAGTTCTTTCCCTAATGACATCACGTAAGGCACTTCACAAACACACACGCTTTGATCCACAGAACCACTAAAGCATCAGCACATTTGCTCATCTCATGAATTTCACTTACCTACAAGTTAATTTCCCTTCTAACATTATTTCACCATTTAGATTTTCTTCTCTTTTTTAGGTGCCTATTGTCTTTGCTAATTACTGCATTATCTTTACATTTGAGCATTATAACCTTAGCAAGTGCTGCTTGCATAATGGTGAGGAGAAAGAAATCATGTCACCCGTTCATTTAATGTACCCTCGGGGGGAAGAAAAGCAGGAGGATGTGATACAATAAATGAACAAACTCAGTAAAACCACCCAGGTAAGGATGTCCTAGTAGCTCCATTTCATCAAATTTCAGCTATTCTCCATTCCAAGAGAATAATTCCTTTTTCATTTTGCTTTCTTTCTGGGTAGATTTGAAATGTTCACTTCTTCACATCATAAAGTATCACAGAACTACGTTACATATAGCAAATATAATTCATTCTTTCTTATACTATTTTTGTGCCCTTGTATTTGGGAGTCAGTACCACTTCATAATGATAACTATGAGAAATGTTTCCTATTCTCCACCTAGTTTGCCAAGCATATCTACAAACAGAGAAAGCCAGGTGAGATAAGTTCCTAATACAAATGGAAATCACAAAATCACAGTTGGTAGAGAAGAAACTGACAGGTTTTTTCCATTGTCTTTATTATAAATGTGATGGTGTGGAGACAAAGTGCATTTTGTTCAAATGTTCAAAGCTTCTTTAAAGGAGAAAAATAAATATTTTAAAAGCTGTGCACCCTTCTCAATATAATGTTAATGAAAGAGTAATTATGTAATAAAATCACTACTCAAATAACTTCCAAGTTCATTTTGTTTTACAAGTGAAATACCATGGGCAAGGACACTGGAAACAGCAAGGACAGTTCTTTCCATCAGTTTAGGGCAGAGTTCAGCATCTCCTGTTGTTCAGGTATAAATAAATCTTCTAAATAGGAGGAGAAGAAACTGGTCACGGGCACAGTGTGTAGGGGAGAAACAGGAGCAGTCCCTTAAGATGAGAAGCTACAGCGTTGGGAAAAGACAGTTCATATTCTCCTTAAGCACCAAGCACACAGGGAACGGAATAAAATAATTCTGAGTAGTAATCCCAGTGGGACTTGGGCCAAAAAGGCAAAAGGAAGAGAACACATTTCAGTTGTGATTCAAGAAGTCCTGGAATCCTCCCTGACCCGCTGGGTCAGAATTTCTGACTTGACACCCTGCTTTGACTCAGAATAGGAAACTCTGTCCTAAGTGCAGGGTTCTTTTTATAGAGAAAACTTTATTGCCAACTTCCTCTGGAGCACAAGTTCATTCCTCGTAGTTTTGAAGCCACACACCAATCACAAGACACAAGTACAAGTGATCTCTGCTCCCCAGACGTAACACTGGCTTTATCCAAAAAACAAACAAGGGGACCAGAGCTGCTCTTCCCTACCCCTGTCACTAAATACAGTATGCACTGTGGGCTTTAAAAGCAGCTGGCTCTTCTTTCTTCTCCTCCTTTTCCCCCTTTAAACTTGGCCAACATGAAAGGGAAATGATATGGTCCAAGAAATGCTTGCCAGGATTAGAGGCTAAATTGGAGATTTCTTGTGTAATGCAGTAACAGGCAGAGGATGGGAAACAGGTACTAACAGAGACGTTGGTCACAAGGATTTCCACTGCATTTATCACACAGGAGATGAGCTGTCCTGGACTGTCAGAGAAGACAACTCCAAGCTGCTCTGGGGTCACTGGAACCGGTTACTTTGCAAACTCCAGAATATGCTCTGAGACACTCCAGCTCTTGTACTGACTGCACCTTCAGAAGGGAAACTTTTAAGGTAATTGTGTTCCCTCTTCTATTATATCACAATTGAAAAGAATGATTCTTCCAGCATTTCCACTGAATGGAAAAGACTGATAATTGATGCATTTTAAAAACACATATATATCTTGTAAGCAAAGCAATACCTCTCAGGACCATTTCTGAGGTTGAGACAGCACCTCCTCTTCTAAAACAAAATCCACTTCATATTTAAACCAATGTTGACTGTTTAATCCCAATGTATCTCATAGACAATTTTTGAGTAAATGATTAATGCCAGAACAAGTGATGTTAATTAATCTTCCCATTTCCTTCTTACCGAGGCTTCTCTTCAAGTCTAAGAAGAAGGCAAAGTCAGCAGGAAGAGTCCAGCTCCTGGGATCCAGTTTGGGTCTGAATGAAATGCAGGTATTAAGGGACTTGCCCAGATTTACGAAACAAATTGTAGAGAAACAATCAAAGACAGACACTGCAGAACAAGCCCTTAAACTGTCTCATCCAAGAGATCTAAACATAACACCCCTATGAAGATCAACATTTCAAAGATGTACATGATACATTATTTTAAGTTTCCTGTCTATATAGGAAATTAATTATAAGTAGTCAGACAGAAGTATGAGTAGTAAGAACAGGATGCTAAGAAAGCCTTCCTATAGAACAAAATTTCTATGGATTTATGTTATAATATTTATTTTCTAAAAAGTCTTTTATTCTCCTTAATCCCATCCAGAGTAATTACTGAGTCAAACTGCCTTTGTTGCAATCAGGTGGAAGAATCTTGTGCTGCCCCATTTAAACACAAATTAAATGTCTCCACTTTGCTTTTGTTCTTTCTATTTTATGAAGATCACTCTATCTAGTGACTGAATGTGCAAAGACAATGATATCTATGAAATCAGAGGAGACTAAAGTGCACTAGACTGATGAGAGGGTGAGATCTTGGGGTTGGAAAAATGCAACCAGCTGCACTCAACCGCCTCTTGCAGTGCTGGTTCACTCCATGGACTCAGCCCTTTCTGCTGTTTGCAATGCATGAGAGTCTCAGGAGCTCCCCTGAACCCATTCCAGTCCTCCTTGCAACAGGAGAAAGAACATTTGAAAGCTACTAAAATACTTTTCAAAAAGGACTAATGTGTCCAAGCCCCACTCACTTTCAATGGGATTTAAATGTTCAGGTCCCATTTTAACAAAAAAGTAGCTTTCAAAACATCCCCCTGCACCTTTAATTATCTGCCACACCTGCCATGGAAATATCAACTAGATGACTGTCTTCACCCTTCTCTTTTTCTCAAATATAGTGTTCTAGGGAGGAAAAGGAAATAGATTTGAACACGGCTAATTAAATACTTCTGCTGGAAATGTCTACCAAATTACATTTTCACTGATGTCTGTGATTTTTTTTTTCATTTGTTTTTTCACACTTACTTAGGCATGGACACAAATACGTCAATGTATTTGTATGACTCTTTACAGACAAAAAAACAACAGAAAAAAAAATCATAATACACCCAGGTGAGATTTTGGGGGTTTCTTTCAATTAATATTCACTGTTGCTCTTTCCTTAGATTTATTCATTCTAATTAGCAGTGATTTAAAGAGAAAATCCTGCTTGCATTGCCTGGAGGCACACTGCAACAGCATTGGTAGTGGCTTTAACACATTCTTCCTACTCAGGGAAGTTCCCCTGTACAAATACCGAAAGGATTCGCATCCACTTCATCCCGAGGGGCTCTTCCCTCCAGAATTTTTTTGCAGGTTATCTTAAGCAGGTGACAGAAGGGGGAGGTTGGAGGGACGGCGACAGTTTGATTCACCAGCCAACCACTCCAGCATAGCTGCTAACGGGAGGAGACACAGGCATCTTTAAGGCAGCACAGTAGGGAAATTAATTCTCCCTGCACACTGGTAACAGCCCTGCACATAACAGAGATTGCAAAGATTTGTTTTTTAATGGCAAATTGGAGCTGGTAGGTTTGCAGAGTAGAATTCTCACCTCTCGCTCGCTTTGGAGAAGAGAAGCTAGTGACAGAACTGTGCCAACCCTCGCCAAAATATCAGCTCCTCCAACAGACCACAGCCTGTTCTCACTTACTCCCAGCACATTGTCCGATCGTGTTCAGACCCGTCTGAAAATGGTCTCCACCAGCACAACGTCAGTCTTTGTCTTGGGCACCCAAGGTAAAGCAGGGGAATATTCTGCTTCCCCTTGGCCTGTTCCGTGGGGCGTGAGCGGAGCCCGTGCGCGGAGCTCCCGCCGCCAGCGGAAGGTTCCTGCCTGAACTGAATGCAGAAAGGCAGCTGAAATCTGCTCTGCGGCGAAGGCATCTGCATTGCAGATTGGAGAGGAGAATTTTGCCCTAAGTGCCAAATCTCATCTTTTAAGAGCAAAACTATTTTTGTTATATACAAGTGCAGAAAAGGATCAGTTGGGCAATACAGAACTGAGTACTTTGTTGTTTTGGCTTTTTTAACGAGTAACCTTCTTGACATTTTGCAAAGTGTTTTAAAAAGACAACTTTTAGAAATTATATTTTTAAACTTTGTTTGTTACCACACATTTGTAAGATTGACAGTAGCAGCACAGGGCATATATATATATATATTTATATTTATATTTACTTGCTAGTTTTGCAAATGACTTGGGAAAGCGTAAGCTACTGTGCAGGGATGACCATTCCCTATAGCTCTGGTAAAAGCCAGCACTGTTCAGGAACTAACTGACAAAGTCAGAAGAGGTTTTATTTTGATAGGAACCTTGTAGAGTCCTATCAGTACAGCAACATTTCCTGGCAGTTAAGGACAAGAAGAAAAGAATGCCCTGTAAAACTTCTACAGGGAAATTCTAGGCTGGAATTTAGAGGCGTGTGAGCACATTCTCCCTCGCTCAAATTTTGGGATAGATTTCTGATTTAACACATTTGGTCAAGACATAGGGGCCATGGGACATTTCATTCCATGTTTATTGCAACCCCTGCTGTTTGAAAAAATTGAGCAATGGGGAAAGAAAAAGCTTCCTTTTTCTTTTATTCACACACTAGACGATGTTTCTTCCTTCTCTCCCTCGCCACCTCTCTTACAGATAAATCCAACATGCAATTTTCTGCCGTTTCAAAGCCCAGTTTAAGTACAGGTTTAACAAACACTTACAAAGGGTAGGTACATTTACTGATACACCCGATGACCTGAAAAATAGGTACTTATGCTTACAAAGTAAGTATAGTGGAAGCTTTGTGTTATATTTCAGCTGGAAATGGCTTTCTTCAGTAGAAATATGTTTTGTAGCAAGGGCTTAGAATGAAGAGTATAGTGATGGAGCAGTAAAGCAGAGAGGTTTGGCAGTGTCAATGGATGTAGGACTCAAAAAGAACTTGCTTTAACACATAAACTACTTCTTCAAATTGAATATAGTGAGTCCATACAAGATGGTTCAGCCTCAGCTGCAACAGCAAACTATCTTTGGGAAGAGGGATAAAGGACAACCTGGTTTTGCATACACAGGACTCCACCTCAAGCAGTCCTGCTACTCTTTATTAATTGTTTTGTATGTGGCAATGACTTTAACCTGCTTGAGTGGTAAATGTGTTATTTACATATTTGTACAATCCTGTGTATGAGCAACCCCTATGAACATTGCCCCCCTGCCTGGCCTCAGCAAATCTCCATTGATTTTTACACAGGCAGTCAACTCCATGAATCACAATTTATTTTGGGATCTATTCAGCAAACCAGTGTACCCAGCAAGGAAGCAAACAAGATCACAGACCCCAATGATTCTGCTTCCCATTAGTGCTCAGTGATACTGCTTTTCACCATCAGGCTTTCCTTCCTCTGTTGCTATATATGTACTTTAAATAGATATTCCCACAACAGCCCTTCATTAATCCAGACTGTCACTCTTGGCTCGGATGAAGCAGATAATGACTTAATCTGAGAATTGATGTAACAATAAATGAAATTTGGCCCTGACATCAAAAGCATTTTAGGGAAGGGACATGGTCTTAATTACTGCCCGTAAACAATCCATCTGTTCTCCTGCAAAAAGGTTTTTAGAAGTGTTCAGTGTCCAGTTTCACAAGAAGGGGCCGGGTGATGCTGTTTGAGTCATCTCTTCATCACCCCCACCCCGACTGTCACCCTTACAAATACCCTAAACTGTCACTTAATGAGCTAATGAACAAACCCACCTCAGAGACAGGCACTGGCTGTACTTTTCTATCCTGAGAAACAATTACCTCAGTACCTGCTTCAGAAAATGAAGACAAGAAAAAACCGAACTCTTCCTGACACGCTTGTTTTGAACAGCGTGTGCATTTCTTCCCTCCCATATCAATACAGTTAGATCATGTTCTTTTTTCATCAGGTTACAGTACATTTCACTCTGTCAGCATGATATAATTTGCAACTGAGGTGATATATCTCCCTCACTGAAATAAAGGTTCTTCTCATACTACTTCACAAAGGTCTGATTCTAATCACCACTTGGTTCTGAAATTTGCTGGAATATTTACATTAAGTAAATCAAAGTGATCTGAACATACAATCTGAAAGGGGAAAGCAAGATTTAAAGATTAAGATAGTAGCTTTAAACAAGCCTCTCTCAGAAGAGAACCTGCTACAGCTTTAAAAGGTGTCATTTAAACTCTTTACTAGAGTAATCTCTCTTCCACAGATTTAGGAGAAAAACCCAACCCAAACACAAAACATTTGAAAGAGACACATCAAAATCTAATGATGGTAAAATGACTTGAAAATACTGACACGGTTCCCCTTTCATTTGGCCCAGGAATGATGGATGCATTGTATGAATTCTGATTCACCAGCAAGGCAATGAATGAATAAGTGTGGGAGCTTTTTCTTTCAGTTAATAGCAATTAATGTTTTGAATGGGCTGTCTGTATACCTCTCTGAAATAGGAATATTCGTATTTTAGAGCCAAATAATTTGGGGAGTGTGTCTCAGTAAATAATGGCCATGTTTGCAATAACTGAGGTCTGTATTTGATGTCTGCATTTTGTAAGAAAAGTGATTTGTGAATGAGAATAATAAAATTTATGCTCTTGTCACCTGTATACTTGTGAATTAATTTATATAGAGCATTTTGAATGTAACGATAATACCTTTTCTCTATACTAGTCCTTAAGGTTCTTTATGAGCAGCAATTCTTTTATGGTGTAGGGAGTCTTGTCCTCATTTCACATGCACAGAAACTGAAGAGCAAAGACACCTAAGGCTTGCATGACAAAAGTTGGATTAACTAGTTATCTTCAGCTCAGAGAAGAGAGAATGAAGAGAGAGATGTAAATCCTGAGTGTTACGGATAAAATGGATGAAGTTCTATTATTATCTGTTTCTCACATTACAAGGGTCAAGGAGCCATGCTGAAGAAATCTGATAAATGAGTTTAAAACCAGACAAACCAAATATTTTTACTGATAATTGAAACTGTGGAATTCGTTGATGCAGGATGTGGTGGAGCATTTGAAAGGCCTTAACATATTTCATGGAGGACTGATCCATTGATAGTTATTAAACATGATGGCTTCTGTTCATCCCTCACGTATAGCTACACCACAAACCACCCATTGCAAGGAGCAAACTCAGAGGGTTTTCAGAGAGTTTCTACTTAGACTAGGACTAGAGGGATAATCATGGATATAAAACCCTATAACAAACCTCAGATGGAGTTCTGGATTCTGAATCGAGTCCACAGCATGGCTTTGGACTCTGGCCCTGGGGCAGGAGTGGCCAAAATACCACAGGAAAAATCAGTCTGAAAATCAAAGACAACTTCACTACTTTCAAAATAATCACAGTCTTTATATCTGTAGCTTCTAATCCCAAATTAATCTTAAACTTGACCCACATCTCCTTTTCTCCTTCATCCTGTGTCTAAATTCTTTGAGTGGGAATGAACAAACCACCAGTGAGGTGTCCAGAAACTTTCCAGCACGTAGAACTTACACACCTGAAGGCAGAGACCCGGCACGTTTGTTCTCCCTAATCTCTGCTCTGAAGAGCTTTGTGCTTCAGAAAGAGGAGGAGACCAGGTTCCATGGCAGAAATGGTTCTGTAAACTTTGCATTTTTTATCGAGCCCAGCTGATGTCCATGTCCCACTTAAGTGAAATCCTCCTTCCAGCAGCCCTTCAGAGAGAATCCGTCGTGTCCAGCACTCAGGCAGAAGCAACTCTCCGACTGCATTCCCCAGCTCGCTCTGAACTTTCGACCCCATTGTATACTCTGATTACTGGAACCAGCAGGATTATTTCCACGACCTACTTTCTAGTATGTTTTCCTACCGCAGAGCGAGAGGGCCCGAGTGCTACTCGATGCTGGAGCTTTAACGTGGCAGCAACTGTTCAGTGGCACATTCAGACTCACATGCACAGAAGCAGTGCTCACAAACTCTGCACAGATGTGCAACTGGTGTTTCCAGAAAAGCAGGCCTTGAAAAGCACATTTGCTGCTGCTGCTGGATGGTCCCAAGACACTGCAGTAACAGTGTTTGTGTAGTTCTCTGCTCCTCAGACTCATCAACCCTGAAGTCAGAGAAGAAAGAACAAAACCTAAGAGCCCTTTCCTGGTGGCTGTATTAATGAAGCAGCTCTCCTGGTGGGACTGGCACGTGCACACCCTCCTCCAGAGGCAAAGGTACGTTCTGCCCTTGATGCAAGGTATTGTCTGTATCCCACACAACTGCCAGGATAATGACTACCTCTGCAGCAAGGTAGAGGCATCCTACTTGGTTCAGAGATGAACTCTAATCCTTCCCATTGTCTATAGATACAACTTGGAAATTGAATTGTCCTCAAATTGCCCAGGCCTCTTCAATGCTTCACTTCAGACACCTCAAACCCTCTAATGAGTAGTGGCATTCATCGTGGCCCTGCCTTTGGCAATTCACAGGTATGAAACTGGAATGTTTGCTCTTTGTAACACTGACCTTAGTAAGATCCACTCTACGAAAGGTTTACCCTTCTGGATTGCTTCACTTCTGCTGCCCTCAGCTCTTGAAGTCCTTTCACAAACCAAACTGTAAATAATAATGTCAAAATTCCCAGTGAAAGACTACAAAGGCCTCAGACAAGGACTAGAGACACTTTACCACATAACCCATTGCCACATAAGATGCAGGCTAGAAAGCAGAGTGTGTGTACCTGTGCCCTGTGTGAGCACCATGCACAAGCCAAGAGTAGCCCTGCTGGAATGAGTGTAATTGCATTGCCAGGGCAGGGAGACCAGGCACAAAGTGTCTTCTTTGACGGCTTGCTTGGGTTATGTCATGCAATGAGTGGATTCTTCTAGACAAAGGCCTGTCTAAAGCCTTCAGGCAGGCCGGAGCTGGCCCAGCAGAGCACAACACTGCTCTCTGACTGGCAGGTCTGAACAGACATCTCTTCTATTTTAAGTTTCTTTTCAGTATCAGTACAGTTGAGTTTTCCTTGTAAATTCTCAGTATAGTTTCAAGGAGTGTCTGAGCAGCTTCCATCTAGCAGCTTATCTCTACATTACTGCTGCCTGACAGGACTATAAAAGCAGAGATAAATCCAGTAGCAGGAGGTCCACTGCCCTCAACAATCAAAAGGAGGGAAAAGAAAAGCAAACACTGAGCACCAGGCCAGGCTCAAGACTCCCTGTGCAGGAACATCATCTCAGTCCAGCATCAGTTCTCATCTTGTTTTATGTGATGCCTCTTCATTCCCCATAATTCCTGTATCATTGGACTTCGGAATCCCTTAGCAGTCCCTCTCATTCTAACCCTCTGCCATAGCCCTTGAGCTCCTGTTCTTTCCCCAGTGCTTTCTTCTGCTGCTCTTCACAGGAGAATAATTCATCCCAGCATCTTTAAAAATGGCAAATGTCATGTGGAAATGCCCAAAAGAATAATTATATGTACATTTAAAATAACACTGTAAGTGACTAAAATATTTGGGTTTGTCCATGGGCAGTAACCTTTTGTCCCTTTGTGTTCTAAATTGAATAATTGCTTGAAGCACTACAGAGTTATGTAAAACTTGAAAAATATGTATAGAGTAATCCTAAAGAGAAGCAAAGACAAGCCATACAAGAAGTCTCTACATAAGAAAAATATCTTGGGGTTATGATAAAATAAAAAAATTACTTGGAGGTTCTCCTCCCCCTCTACTCTGCACTAGTGAGACCACATTTGGAATACTGTGTTCAGTTCTGGACTCCCCAGTTCAAGAGGGACAGGGAAATACTGAAGAAAGTCCAATGGCAGCTACAAAGATGGTGAAGGGACTGGGACTGGAACATCTCTGATGAGGAAAGGCTGAGAGCCCTGGGGCTGTTCAGCCTGGAGAAGAGAAGCCTGAGAGGGGAACTGATCAATGTTTACAAATATCTGAAGGGTGGGTGTCAAGGAGAAGGGGCCAGGCTCTTGTCAGTGGTGCCCTGGGATAGGACAAGAGGTGATGGTCACAAGGTAAAACACAGGAAGATCCACCTCAAATGGGAAAAAACTTGTTCACTGTGAGGGTGACAGATCCTGGCACAGGCTGCCCAGAGAGGCTGTGAAGTCTCCTGCTCTGGAGACTTTCAACACCCACCTGGATCTGTTCCTATGGGGGCTGCCCTTGGTGACCCTGCTCTGGCAGGGGGTTGGACTCCATCTCCAGAGGTTCCTTCCAACCCCCACCATTCCATGATTCTGTGATTCTACTATCAAATGAAACTCATCCCCTAATTTAGACAGAGTTTTCTGTATTGTTCAAGCACAAGGGCAGGGAATTCCTACCACCTTTGGAAGGTACTATCCCTAACACAGCTCATCCTCCACAGACCAGGTGTGAAAGCTTTCAGGATGGTTGTCCCTGAAGCTCAATTTCCCAGGCTTTCACTGAAGCAGCAAATGACCTCACTGGTGAATAGCTCTGAATCCCAACACTGGTTTAAGCTGAAGGAGTTGAATGGTTGCAGAGCACCAGGGAGGGCAGAGGCTCTTCCACATCTCCACAGCTCCCAAGCGCGTGAGTCCGGACGCTTTCTGCACAGCCCGGCTAGCTCCCCGGCCTGGAGCTGAGACAAGTGTCCCCGTGAGGCTCTGCAAGAACATGGCCCACTGAGGGGGACCAGAGGAGTTCTTCCAGCTGATCTGCATCCTCCCAAACAGTACCACAGGGCAGGATGAAACAACATTCAGAAAGTGAAACTCATGTAAACAGTGTGAGGCAACACTGTAAACAGCGTAGAGCACTTCTGCAAGGAAACACAGATGCAGGATCTGTTTGTTCTTCCCTGGTAAACATCTCTACTGTGGAAATCCATAACAAACACTGTTTAAAGAGCTATAGCCCTGAGTACTCGAGATGGCACCCGGCCAGTATCACTTACTCTGTAGGAGGCCTAGATGGAGACATATTTGCAGCTAGCCTTGACTGACTGACTGACACTCATCCTTCTCCCTCTTGCTATAAAAAGTAAGGGTACATTTGCCTGTGTGTTGTTTTTAAATGAGCTCTTCATGGTAGTGTTATGGGGGAAAACTAAACATAAACGTTATTAATAAGCCTTTGAAAATAAGGCAGCATAACTGGAGTGTCTGCATTTCAGGCTTTTCATAACCCAAAGGAAAAGTACTAAAGTGGCTCGTTTACTGCCTGTAGAAAACACCAGAATTAGTCACCGACTTTCGGCTTCCTCAAATACATTAGAGAAAATAATTCCTGCAGGTGTTTTCTAGAGGTCTGAGCACAGGCACCACACTCCAAGAGACCAGGGAGGCTGCCTGAGCACGGAGAATTGCCTGGTGAAGCTCTGACTTAGCAGAAGATAGTAGACTGCCCTTCTTGAAAGCCTTAACCTCTCAAACGCTGCTTCTCAAGCCCCTCCATCACAAATATCCACAGACATACAAGGCTGCTCCCTTGTTTGTGAAACATGATCAATTAAAACAGTTCTCATAGTGTCATCTTTGTGATCCTTTCTTTGTGCTCCACAGCAACAGCAATATCCTCAAGACCCAGAAACTGGAAAAATCTGTCATTAATTAAATGTGCTCAGCCTTAAGTGATTATAAAACACTCCCTCCCTATAAAACTACGGCAGGATTTCAATTTTATGGTATGTACAATTAAGTTGCACTATAAGTTCATTGAATGCTTCAACAAACACATGACTGCTGGGCTTGCTGCTATAGCTTAACTCAGAAATAGGCATTTCTGCATAAAAGGTTATGCAATGTTCAGAGGCTGTGGGGGTGCAGGTGCATCTGAACAGAAGAGAACACCGTGCAAATCACAGTGCAGCGAGATTGCTGTTTTGCTCAGAGATCTGTCACGGGTCCAAACCCAATGCTGAGAGATAAAAACTGCCAAGCAGGAGTGGGTAGAAGAAAACAGTGAAGTAGGAACTCTGAGCTGGCTTACAAAATTCTGGAGTGACGTAACAAGTGAGTTCAAGTCCTTCTAGTTTCAGTAAAACAGCCACAAAGTCTGTGTCCTTGAAACTCACTTTCCTTTCCTGGGCTATAAATAAACTCTTCTTTCCGTGACAAGACTTTCCTTGCTCAATATAAAGGGATAGGGTATTCCCTCTGCTCCCCACCAGAGAGGTGTTTTCTTCCTCAGCATTATCTGTGTGCTAGAGAGCCATTCCCAGGGCTGCAGAACTCCAGAGGAAGAGATCCAAGACAAGGATGGCAGGGGATAAAGAGCCACATGAATCTCATTGCCCAGAGCAGCTATTAGAGAACTTACTAATAAGCTAAGAGTCTCAGATGGGTTTGCTTGTCTGTGTGTTGCTACTTTTAGGCCTGAAAATAGTACTTTACAAGGAGACTGTCCCAAAAAGAGCAAGAAATCTGGGAACATTGAGCCAAATTCTTATCAAGGACTCACAACACCACGAAAACAAAACCCAAACAATCACCATTTTGCTTTATCTTCTGCCATTCCCCTGGGATCAGGAAACCCATCCTGCAGTTACCTGCTGTAAGCTGCTGACACCAAGATCCTTCTCCTCTTACTTGATTCCAGTGACATTTTCATCATTCAAGACAAGTTAATTTATCCACCTTGCCTTTACTTTCTTTCAGTGACAGGAATTTCAGCAGGCACGGCTTAGAACTCGGTACAACCACCAGCTCTGCTATTGGTCTGCTGTGACCTTAGGCAAGTTATTTAACCTCTGAATGTCTCAATTTGCCAGTCTGCTGAATGGTGATGAAAACTGCTTCATGATAATATACTACTCTTTTTTTAAAGTTATTAAATACTTTGCAATTACTGGATAAAGATTCTTCTTAGCCCTTCAACACGATTCCATCTCTTACCAGATATTCAAAGTAGCTATTGTCCAAGCTTGGTGCCCAGTCACTTTTGAAGTGATGAGTTAATTTTCTCAGCAGAACCAACACTTTACATACTTCTCAGCTGTGTGTCCTCCTTTCCCAGACATATGGACTTTTTCTGCATGTATCTAAGCACAGTGAAACACACATTTCTGGCTTCTTAAGCAGCCAGTACTAGTTTCTAGGTCAACCAACCAAGATAGCTTACTTGAAATAGGAATTTCCAATAAAGAATTGGTATCTTGAATTTTTTTAATGGAACAGTATTCCATTCATTCCTTCTCTCCAATCAGTCACCTCCAAGAACCACCTTTGATTCCACTTGCTCTTGTGTAATGCTCAAATTACCAACAGCTGATCAAATAGCACAGCTTCTAAGGAGCGACCCCAAATTCTTGGAGAACCACAGAAGACACAGAAATGTGACCTGACCTGCTTAACCCTGTCTGACCTTCCTTGCCACTCAGTCTGACCTGACCTCACTCCTTTTATCCCTCCCCATACACGTTAATAGAATCCACCAGAGGAAAGCAGCGGGGGGAGGAGGAGTCACTCTGCCTTAACATCTTACTTCAGAGAAGTG
The DNA here is from genome assembly GCA_025447755.1 of Corythornis vintsioides. Classification (NCBI taxonomy): domain Eukaryota; kingdom Metazoa; phylum Chordata; class Aves; order Coraciiformes; family Alcedinidae; genus Corythornis; species Corythornis vintsioides. The sequence goes on along the minus strand of JAOEGS010014830.1, from coordinate 67,953 downwards.
TTTGCTTAACTAAACATTATAACTCTTGGCAGTGATTTCCAAATTGCTGGAACATTACCTCCCACCTGGCCACTGTAATCAGTTCTTTGCTTGGTACCCACTCCAGAGTATCTTTGAGTCCCCAGGCCTCTGCCAGTAGCACCTTTGAGCAAACAGAACACATTCCTGAGTAAGAATTTCTTGATACTGCAGAAAACTTCCTTATTCTGTAGCTAAGAGTATTTGGGAATTTTATCCATTGGTCTAACAGACACTGCCACTCTGCTTAGATTTGCTTGGAGAGGATGGGGAGGTTTCAGTTTGTCCTCATACTTGGCTGCTATATAATCCCCATCATAGCATAATGATAAATAATCATAAAGAGCTGCAAGAGCAAAGCACCCCTTGTAAGACAGAGCCAGGATTAGCACTAAGCACACCACTGGATTGCAGCCAGTGACTCCTCATCACTTACTCCCTCACCATTTCAAAAGCACAGAGATACTTCTGGCTTTCCAGGAGACCTGTATTTGCAGGCAAGCTTGAAAACTCGGAGACATAACAGATGTCTCCCTCTGCTTGAAATTTTTGCTTTTCTCTTCACTTACATAACGCTAAATAATTTGGGCAGAAGCAAGCTGAAACCTCTCTCATTCCTTGCTTCCAGAGCACACACTCCAGACTTGCTGCTCTCACAAAGCAGTCTGATCAGCATCACAATGTTCATTCCTGCCAAAGCCAGTGCACTGTTTTAACTAAACTCCACATCTCCCCTTGCCCCCGTAGTACAAAATACCACTGCTCTTAATGGATGTAGCACAGCGTGATCATTTACACTAAGAGGTACAGGTTGTTTTCCAGAAGATGCATTCAAAAGCATTTCCCAATTACTATAATGTCTGCTGTCTTTTCAAGGAGAAAGAGTTTAAAAATTAGGTGCACGCAGAAGGGAAATAAAACACTGAAATGGAAGGAACCTCCGCCAAGGGGATCCTACGTATGGAAATTCGGTCACAGGATACAGTTCTACCAAAGGGTGGAGAGGAACCCATGGGAATATCAAGCAGTTAATCTACAAAAATGGGTTTTTCTTATGTCACTGTGCTGATCTGGAAATCAGGATGAGTCTGTAATTTTGGCATCACACAGTACGTGGGACGAGTTGGCAGCACGGATCCCTAACGCCCTGCAAGATCAGCTGGCATGAGGAGGGCCACGTCTGAGGGGCAAAACAGATGCCAGAAAAACCAAATACCCTGAGCAGAGCCCTCAGCTCACCCAGAAGAACAAAGCTGGACCAAAGGAATCCAGCATCCAAAGGCTGAGTGGGCACAGTCACAAGTCATGGTAGTCTTCAGCTGCCCTGCTGACGGGAGGCTTGGAACACAACATACCTGTCCCAGCAGCCCTAGGAGGAGAGATTTTTGTAAGAAAATGAGAAAACAAATTAGCTAACCAAAAGAGTCCCCTGGCATGTGATGAGATCCAGTTCCGAGACCTTCACCAGATCTGTCCCAGTCACTGCATGACGCATTCCAGGGCTGGACATCTCAGTTTGGAATTTCCAACACCCACAGCATCACGTTTGCCTTGCGACGTTTCTAAACCCAAGGTAATCGGCCTATCCCCAGTATAAGCAACAGTCTGGAGATGTGTTTGACTCCTGAACTTGTACACTGTCCTTCCTCCTCTTCATTCTGCCTACATTATAAACCCTTCCAGACAGATTGCCCATTTTGTTGTTTGGGAAGTGCACAGTCCAGGAATACTGCCATTGCTGCCCCATCACTGAGAGTTCATCCTTTAGCCTTATCAGCACTAGAACAAAAATAGACAACAAACAGATCAAAGAAAGTATTTGCTATATCTAAGTTAAAAGTTGTATTTGTCAGTCTCGCCCTAGCTCTCTCTTGTGGACATCATGGAAAGAGCTCTTTTTGATGAGGAACAGAAGCTTGTTCAAGAGAAGACCCGAGCTGGAAACCAGAACCTGGAACAGCAGCTGTAATCAATCAGATGTGGCACAGCCTGACAGAACTGCTCAGGGAATCCCGTGCAGTAAACTCCTCCTGAGTGCCTGCCCAAAGCCAGTGTGACCCAACCCTCTCGTTACTGCAGGGACCCACAAAGCAGACTCCACCAGTGTTATTTCTGTGTACTGAGGACTATCCTGAATCAGCCATCGGAGCTCCTGAACTTTCTCCATACTGCCCATGTTTTCTCTGCCTCTACTGGGATACCCTTTGATCTTTGAGTCTGAGAATAATGGAAAGGTTTAGTTATTTCTGATGGTGAAAGACAATTGTCAGATGAGGAGGGTCCATCTTCACAAGCTGTGTGGAGAAACAAGCACAGACAGTGCTTCCCAAAGCAGTGGCCTGGCACAGACAGGGCTTCTCAACGTCCTGCCTGCTTTGCCCCATGCTGTGCTGCTCGGTCACTCTTCACCCCCACATTTTCAGTGTTCAGAGCCCAGGCTTGTTCCACATTTGGCCCTGCCTTCCTTCCCTGGTAATTGCTTTTTCCCACCTCTGACTCACTTCCAGATTTCTTCTACCCCAAAAAAATCCCAAACTCATAAACAAGCATGAATTTTGCTGCCATTACCTTCCCTAATCACTTTATTTTTAACCCTTTGAGACTTTTCACCCACTATAAGTACCTTTGGACAGACTATCGATGATTTTGATTTCACTCAGTGGGCCCAATTTTTGGCTGCTCAGGCCCCCTCATTGAAATAACAAGTATCTTTGATTAAATACATTCTCAGCACTTAAAATGTTAACAACACAGGAAAATCCTGTTTGAAATTTCAGGGAAACAACTTTCCTATCCTCAACCATAGATCAGCTTAGTTTGATTGCTCTTAGTCCTACTTTCCTACTTTTATACACTGTCTTCTAATTACATTTTTTTTTCAAAGCAAAAGCTACAGCAGCTATTTCCTGAAGATATTTCCTTTCTCTGCTTCAGTGACTTCCTTGACACTTTATTACCTTCTGTATAAGGTACCTTTTCCTATTTACTCTTGGTTTCTGAAACAATAAAAACCTCTTTCCTCCATTTCTCTTTACTGTGTCAAAAACCAGCCTAAATCCAGATATATCTATGATTCTATGATCAGTTGACACAGCCTCTGGAATTGCTCTCTAGTCTTCCTAGACTGCAGGTGGAGCCCAGTTATTGCTCAGGATGGATGCCAAAACCCTGACTTGCCCAAGCATTCACCTCCTCAGCAGTCCAAGAACATGACCCTACCTAGTGCCAATCAACAGTGAGGACATGGACTCTACCCTTTTTGTAATGATCACGTCCCAGATTCAGACTCAGAACTAAAGAAAAGCATTTCCAGGCCCTGCAACCTGGGAGCACCTCTTCAGGCTCCTCCTGACTGGGTTTCTTTCAATGGAGCAGTGAGAGTGCTCAGTAGTTCTGACAGGTAGTGCTCACCTTTATGGAGTAGAGAGCCTGTCTCTGCTATAGCTTTGTGCAGACATAATTCAAGATTTTTAGGGCTAGAAAAATGCCTATTTGTGCATCCCAGTTGTTATGACACACACTTGGAAGAAGGAGTTCTGGGCTTTGATCCCTGCTTCCAGGACTGTTCTCCAAGTTCACATTAATCAGTTAGTGAATAAAATCTATTATCATATCTAGCCCTAAGGAACAAAGTCACAGCCTTTAATTTACTGAAGTGCCTGTACTTACTGATCCTTAGGCTATCTTTAAACAGCTGTTCCCCTAGAGCCTCCAGACCTTTTGAATCTCCTCACAAGAGCTTGGCTCTCCACCCTAAAGAGAGGTGGGGGCTCAAAGGAAAGTTATACTGTGAATTATGAAATTATTTGGCCTCAAAACTCACTCCACGAGACCGGCATCCAAAGCTGGCAGCTGGGGCACAATTACACCTTCCTAATAACCCAATCAGCTGGGAGAAAATCATTCCCTGTTTGGGACCACTCTCATCCTTGCCTTGGAAGAGCAGCCATTCCCTCAGATTCCAGGCAAAGCTGCTGCGGGAGAAGATAAAGATCAATTTTCTCTCTCCATCCTCCATAGTTTTTACACACATATCCAGTTGGAGAGAGAGGACTGGACCAGTGCAGAACAGAGGAGGCAGGTACACAGTCACCGTGTGCTGGCAGCAGAGCTGGCACCCTTGGGGATAATGAGAGCAGGGCACTCGGTGTGCCGGGAGCTGAGAGGGAAGCTCAGCAGGCAAACCAGAGCTTACTGCGGGCTGGAATCTGGCCAGCTCCCAAATTCCTCATCTCCTGTAGGAAGTGCTAATAGACAAGGGGAGGGCAGGACTGCAGCCTTCAGACTCCCAGGCTGCCTACTGGGCCCGTTGCATAGCCCTTCACACTGTCCCTGCACTGAGGGCTCCGGCCGGGTTTAGCTGTCCCCTCTGCAGCCTGCCATGGTGATTCCAGCACAGAGCCCGAGCTGGGAGCACCAGGGCAGCCTGGCAGGGGGAAGAGGCTGTGCCCAGCCCGCCCTGCACAGAGCAGATGAATAGTTACCCAAAAGGGCTCGAGGCGGTTCACAAAGAATCTAGCACGTAAGGCTTTGTTCAGAGATGAAATTTCCTCCTTACCAAAAGCTCATAAATATCTTTTAAACCTTAAGCAAATAAATTTGCCATTTTTTTCTCGTCGGACAGAACCAGTTTTTCTCAAGGTAAAGTTACAGTGGCTCAGTTCATGCAAAACTGTTGGGTTTGCACCGTTCTGATCCACAGGTTCCCCGTGGGGACAGGGGAGGAGAGCAGGGGAGGAGAGCAGAGGAGGAGAATGGACAACTCTCTATCGTGGTGTAGCCGGTCCCTCGCCCCTTGCCAATAGTTCTCTGGCACTGCAGAGCACCTTGGAGATCTGGGACAGCTCCCTGAGCAGCCCCATGGGCAGTGCTCCTCGCAGTCCTGGAGGAGGAGGAGGTGCTAAAGCTCTTCAATGACAACCTGAGAGCTGTTTTCACAAAGGCATCAAGGCTGATATCGGTGGCACTCGGAGGGACGTGCTGAGCCGTTCAGCAAGCACATCTCAGAGCTGGGAACCCACCCTGGGTCTCACTGCAGCCTCAAGCAGCAGCTCAGACCATCCTTCTCCCAGTCTCCCACAAAGCACTTAGAGTATACGAGCAAAATAAATTTAAAAGATGAATTATTAAAAAGCAAAACACGTCTTAGAGTTTAACAGCGATGAGGGAGAATGTTCAGCCACAAAAGGTATGGTTTTAATAATTAATTGCTGCTTTATTTAGCACAGAAGCAACTGTCTTAGATCAAAATTAAATCCTTGTGAGCTTCTTGAAAACGGCCACTCGAAGTGGAATAAAAACTTAGTCACAAAAAGAGCAAGAACAAAAGAAAACAGAGTCCTGTAAAAGCCTAACTGGAACAGAACTGGGAAAAGTCTTCTTAAAACAAAAACCAAAACATATTTTCCTCAAGCTCCACATACTAGATGTGACCCTTACGGGTCTATCCCACTCTCTGTGCCACCATTCCCATCACCCTGCTGAAATGCCATTCCCTGGGCAGGGGAGGCAAACCCCTGTGCCTGCCATAGTAACCCCTCATGATCACAGAGCCCACACTGTAACTGCCCTGCTCCTCTCCAGCCCTTCCCACCCTCACCACTTCTCACACCACTGTGCCACCACCACCAGTCCTTGCTGGTCAGCCACAGGGCAAAACCAGGGTGATTTGGGCTGCCAGTAGAGAAGGCAGCAGTACTCAGCCTGATGTATCATAGAATCAGAGAATGGTGGGGGTTGGAAGGGACCTCTGGAGAGCATCAAGTCCAACCCCCCTGCCAGAGCAGGGTCACCCAGGGCAGCCCACACAGGAACAGATCTAGGTGGGGCTGGAAAGTCTCCAGGGAAGGAGACTCCACAGCCTCTCTGGCAGACTTTTCCAGCCAGTTCACACTCACAAGGAAGAAGCTCCACCTCATGTTGAGATGGAACCTTCTGTGCTCCAGTTTATACCTATTGCTTGGCACATTGCTCGATGTCCCTTACTACAAGAAGTTAAGAGGGGAGAATGGGGTAATGTACATAATAAATAGCATAGAAAGAGGAAGAAAACTTCTTTGCCTTGATTACTTTCCAATACATTACTAAAACCTGCTTACTTCACTTAACCCTGAGAAAAGGAACATCTCAGATGTGTTCTGCAGTCCAGGGACCATAATCCTGCATCAGTGTGTGGGGTTGAGGAAGGGAGAACATGCTGAAAGACTCATCCTGCTTTCTAGTTCTCTTAACCAGTCCACAGGCTCAGCTACATCATTACACAGGAGAAATAAACAGCATTAGCTACAAGACTGTAGCAACAATTTAATTTCTCCAACAATTTGTAGCATGGCTACAAATTTTCCATGTCTTAGTACAGCACCTTTTCAGTTGCTCAGAACTTTGTGCACAGCAGCACAACGACCTTTTTGTTTCAAGGACTGCTGCAAAATGATCGAGGAGACATAGACATGGTATGTCTCGTATGGAGCTATAATAGTTTTTACACTGCAGTCCATACAAACTGAAATGTAAATACATTCTCTACATTGTTTATTCTTTGAGACCTCTAAAATTAAAAAGAAAGACCCCAAATGCCAATAGACACTTTCAGTAGTCAGTCACCCAGGATGGAATCTCTTGCTCACAAGCTGGGAAATCACCACTGACCTTCACGCTGAAGGATGTTAAGGCAGGAGTGGAGCCACAAAGTGGGATTTACAGTCCAGCCCAGAGACATCCTTTCCAGACTGCAGTTTCACCTACACATTCATTCGAACAGTTTTATGGTATTTCTTAGTAGCTTTATTTGCTTAACCAATCTTCACTAGCTAATTTTGAGGTGCGTTTCCTACCATTATCTTGTAGTCATCACTGCACATCATCTGCTGCACTCTCACCAATTCCATGGCAATAAAGAGGATAAAGTATTGAAAAAATAAAGATACACCTCAACACTGGAAAACTGAAGGCCTATGACTATATTCCTGCCTTAATATTAAAAAAAAAAAAAAAAGCAAAAAAAAAAAAAAGCCCAAATTGGCTACTTCCTCCCTCTGTTGCTCTTTCTCAAGAGAAGCTTAGTAGCTGATATAAAAGGCATGTTGCAAATCAAGCTCAAGCTGCACATGACAGACGTGGGACTGGAATAACAAGGATATCACAGTCTAAGATTCAGATATAAAAGCAGAAGCTGTATGAGAAACATCATCTGGGATGATAAGCAAGGAAATATGTTTGCAGAATTGCAGGCACCATTGCATGCAGAATTAATGCTTGTAAAGGGAGAATTCCAGAGCTCCAGCTGAATGAGCAGAACGACTGAGGAGTTTAAATGTGCTGCAGCCATTCTGTTTCACTAGTTAACAGTAAATATGATTATTGTAATCTTGTCTTTTGACTGGTCACCTCATTTGTGGCAGTTGTAAAAGAGGAGGCAGGTCTGGTTGCAAAAGGGAGGAGTTTTACTTATGAGATAATTCTGCTCATGAGAAATAAATTAGAAACATTTGGAAAATAGGGTGTGTAAGTTATTACTGCCCGAGGGCAGCAGGAAATTATGAGAATAATAGTGTATGCATGTCTTTTGCTATTATTTACCTTGGCATTCAATAAGCCAAGTGTAGTTGCCAGAGCAACTTCCACATAACAAGGTACAAAAGCTACACGTGCGTCACTTCTCCCTCGCAAACACACTCCCCCAAAAACTTGAATTAACAGGGCAACTTTGCTAAGGAACTCCAGAAGCAGCCAGCCTCAGGAGGAGGATTCTTCTTTTGTGACCTTCAAGGAATCCCGTCGGCTGAAACAAGTGTTCAGACTCAGTGCTGAATACTCTGAAGTGGCTTCAGCCCCAGCACAGACACGGTGCCACAGGAAACCTGTGTCCTCAGACACTCTGGTAGAAACATCTTCCAGCAGCACTTGTCACGAGTGGATCCTATACTGGATACTGAATCTCCAGTGAATCAGATTTCAGCTTGGACATCGCCTCATATCCTCTGCTGTCAGACAAGGATGACCTGAGCATTTTCAAAGCTCAAACCAGACAAGACACTGAAAACCATAAAGAGGGGAGAAACCAGCAGTTATTGAACAGCCCCAGATTTACACTCTATTCAGGCACAAAAGGACCTGGCACCTTTATGGTAAAGGTCAGCAGGTATTTATTAACTTGACAGAACAAGCAAAGGGCTGAAGGTAGACTGAGAACTTGACTAATTTTTCATTAACTTCTTTTGAAAATCATAGACAAGGAAAACATCATAATGTGGGCAGAAGCACCTTCCCAAGCTGACAAGGTTCACAGACAACATCATAAGCTTTCCTTACATAGTTGAGGACCTCAAAGGTGGATCAGCAAACAGTTTTTGCAGGACAACGCCACTCTGCAGCAGAACTCTGGGAAAAAAAAAAAGGCAAAACCAAGGCAAGAGCTTCAAAATAAAGTGGGATGCAGCGGAAGGCCAAAAGGAAAGGCAAGAGCCAAGCACATCAGCTGCTAAAATGGAATCGAGTTTTAGATGCACTCATTGTATGGAGTTGAGATGGCCTTAGGAGAAGCAAATACTTTAAGCTGGGAATGGGTTTTGGGATTGTGGGTTGCATCTGTAACAATAGCCAGTGGGTGTCCTCTGCCGTGCGAGAGGAGCCTGAGGGAGGCAGCGCTGCAGCCTCGTCCCCCCATGCCCTGCCCTGGGGGCAGCACAAACGGCAAGCGTGCAGAGCAGATGCTCATGGAGCAACAGCACCAGACCTGAGCACCAGAACCTGGAATGACAATGAGATGAATTACCAGACTCCCTGCAGCATGCTGGACATGAAGCACATGAGAAGAAATGCCAGAAGAAGAAACAGAGAGTCTGCAGTGAGAAAGAGAAGGGCAGCTCCACATTCAGGGCTCCATCAACAGCACGGTGCCAACGCTGCTGCACAGCAAGAGCTCTGCCTGTGGCCTCCTGGGAAACCTGCACCAGCTTGAGAAAGCTACAGTGAAACTGAAGCATTGCAAATTGATATCCCATGGACAAGAACCTCTTCCTTTTCCTTGTCAATAATACTGCAGAGCAAGGTTATCCTCAGTCACATCATTTATTCTAATAAAAACATGTTGGTTATGAAAAGAAAAAAGGTCACAACGTTCAGAGACCAACAAAAGAGGTAAATCAGTTATTGGCACCATTTTTCATTAATGATTCTCACATACAACGCAGTTCACTTTCCCTAGACTCTCTGAACTTCCTTCGGTCTGTGTTTGACCCTTGGATCTGAAAGTATTTGAGAAAACCAGTCAGAAAGCAGCAACAGGACAATAATACAAATAAACGACTTGGGGGTTTCTGTTTTGGGTTTTGTTTTAGTTTGTTGTGTTGTGGGTGGGTGATTTTTTGAGAAAAAACATGGTGAGTTTTCTCCTGAGCATTCACAATGTGTGGTATTTGCTTTTTTTGTTTTTCTTGTTGCCTACCACAAGAGCTGTTGTATGTGTGCTAGTGCTTTGTCCACTCTGGAGATGTTGTAATGAACCTCACAGTTTTATAATGTTTTCCTAAAGCTCAGTTTCTGTGGCCACATGACTGTCTGGAACCTTTGTTTTAGGAAAAGAAAAAGTAAGTTTCTTAGATTTTTCCTTTTGTGGAGAACAGCAAGAAGAGCAAGAACAAAGGAATTGCATTTTCATTAATCCCACGGGGTTTTAAAATTCATTTTATAAATGTCCTTGCCATAATCCAGTTTTAAAAGTATCTCTCAGGAAGCAGACATAGCATTATGTAACTTAGGTGGCCAAACGACATCTGACAGAAAACCAAATTAATATTTCCCGAAGTATGCCAATAAATGGGAGTCCTGCAATAGCAAGAATTAGTTCTCAAGGGAGAGACAAACCTGCAAGAAACAGTTCTGTAAGTCAGGGAGGCTTCTGGGTTGAGCCCATGACAGCTTCAGCTCAAAGAAATACTGAGCACAAACAGCTTTCACTGGCTTCGAGTCAGTGTAACTGAGCACTCAAAAACCTTCAGTGAGGTTTGGGAGCATGAAAACTGGGCACCATAAAGGTGACTTCATTCTCAGTGTCTTGTCTTCCTCTTCAAAAGGAGGTAGGATCTCTTTCCTGATGGACTGTGCTCTTTATAACAAAAGCTATCAGATGATAGGAGGAGACATCACAAACATCTTTCTCCTCCTGCAGAATGGTGCTCAGCCTCGTGGGCCTGTGCAACAGAGTCTGTTTTCACAGCTTAACCAATCTGTGACTCTGTTTCCTCCCTTTTAACTGATGATATTAAATATTGACTTCACAGGATTCCCAGCATAGCTTCAGAGCTGCTCTGAGATCTTCTTGGAAGGATATTATAGTGCCAGGAGTGCAGCCCCACTCTCTCTCTCCCCTTCCAGAGTGAAGGATTCCCCTGTTCCAGTCACCTCCTCTCGAGCTCCTTCCAGAAAAAGCTCCTAAAAGGTGGTGACAGGATTTTACTAACAAAACCCCTAGCCTCAGTCAAGCTGATGTTCCCGAGCTGCTCCTGGGCATTTCCAATGAAACTGATGCTTTCATTTCTCAGTCTGACTGTCTGGTATAACCAGAGTCAGGGGTTGGCTGACAGAGTTTTAGCCAAGGAAGTTGGAAGAAGCCTCTTGTTAACACACGTAGTTCCATCGATATTCAAAGATGCCTTCAGGCACAGGCAGTTTTTGAAAAGGACATTTCCACGGTGGTTTGAGCATAAGGGTGGGTGGATGGGAGCTCTGAGAAAAGCCCAGAGGCATCGTGCAGTTTCCCCAGCTGATACACCCAGCACAGCTGCTTGTGTTCTTCTGCTCACAGTTCTAGGCTGCGCTGATACCTACAGTAAAGGATCACCCCAGAAAAGCAGCAACATTGCAGGCTTGCATTTGAATGAACAAGGCTTGTTAAACGGAGGTAGTTTTGAGGTAAAGTCAAGCTGACAGCTTCTCCTGAAGGATCTGAGTAGCTGGAAGCTGCCATGCAGCTGGCTCTCCCCAAGCTGGAGGAACGTCGTGCGGCTCTTCTGCTCTCCGAGGTAAAAATTACCCCACTCACACTGTGCAGAATCAATGAAAACCCTGCAGGGCACTGGGGCTACCAGCTGAGAAACTCTCAGGAGTGCTATTTACTGACAGAAAGGGGACATTTTTCTGCCTCTAACCTGCAACTAAGGAGACAGGCAGGCTGCTGGAAGGGCCATGCTGCAGAACTGGCAGCACGAGGGGAGGGAGCGGAGCACAGAATCTTCCTCTGCACACAGGGTGAAGCAGTTTATCTGCCAGCACAACTCCTGGCAAAAGCAAGTGAGGAACAGCTCATGTAAAAAA
>JAOEGS010014830.1:0-54430 GCA_025447755.1 Corythornis vintsioides | reverse complement strand
CAGTCATATTCCTACATGGGGAAAAGAGGGGTTGACTTCACTGAAGGGATGTGGTAGGCAAAGAAGACCAGAACTTGTTCTATTCACTAATGCTACTTGGAAGCTGGAGGGCTTCAGGTACAGGGCTGCTCCCAGTATGAATAACTGGGCTGAACTGACCCATTGGCAGGAGTAATCCTTCCTCCTCTTTACACTGAATTCTGACATCTAACCTGCAGTCACTTGTGGCCACGTGCTGACAAGGAACACTGTGCAGTCAGAGCACATCAGTAGATCAGCGGGCACCAAAGGCCTGGAGCTTTGCTTTGGATGAGTCTGAGCCTGGTTCCATGGACAGAGGGTCCCTGTCCTCTCTTTGGTTCAGGAATACCCACCAGATCACTGAGTGGTTTGGGTCCTTCCATCACAGCTGGGGGTTGTGTCTTGGTGTAAGTGCCTCCAAAAGGAGGGTAGTTGATGCAGTACAAGCAGGGCAGAGCCTGACAAGTAGGGGAGCTCCCTTCAGAGCTGCACTATTGCTCCAGATCAAAACACTAGTTCAGGCAAAGCCTCTTTCAGTTGAGAAGTAATCACTGTGGTGAGGGTTCAGCACAACACCTACAGCCACTGCCATGAGGCCCAGCAGCTCTGTATCTCCTAACATCTAATTGCTTAAGTCCCCCACAAATCTCTCCCCAAACACAGAAAAGCCTCTGATTACACACGATGGGAAGATGGATGACTTGCAGTAATCCTACCTCTGCCCCAATCTTATCCCTTTCCTGAACACACCACATCCTTTCAACAACAGGAGAAGCAGAGCTATGTTTGAAATATCTGGTGGTGTTCCCTTGCTATGCATAAGGCAGGAGGACTCCAAGACATCATGTTCTAGTCTGCAGCGGGTATCAGATTTAGGAATCTGCATGACATTGGGCACAGATGTGACCCGCAAAGAGCCATGAGAGGGTAACAAGAAGCAGAGCAGATCTGTAGTTTACTTCCATGAATACTGGTGGATCAAGGAGCTTTCTCTGCTCCTGCAACACAACTGATCTGATCAAACCTTTCCCTGGGCTTCCAGTGCAGCAGTGGCCATGGGAATCCCACCAAAGGCAGTGCCTTTAAGCAGACAAAATGACAAATGGCCATGGGGTGACAGCAAGGGCTGAACTGCACAGACAGGCACCAGAGGCCAATCCCCATCTTGTGACCCACTCAGCAAAGGTGTCAGATCCACAAAAAACCTGGTACAACTCGGACTGAGGCTTTGCTGCCTCAGAAACTTTTTAATTGGGTTTTGGACAAATCTGCATGTTTGTATTGCACAAGACATTACTGTGGAACCACAAGCTGAAATCCTTCCTTGGCAAAACCTCCTTCTGAGGTTTATAAGAGGTTGCCCACGTGAAGAGAAGATTTAGATCCATTAACATTCACCATAAATGAATACAATGAATTACAAACTAGAGTAAAAAAAACCCCAAACCCATAGAATATGGTAACTGCTGCTAAGAGTATCCACTACCAGTTAGACAGCATAACCAACATAGTTCACACTATCTTAGGGATAAACATCTTCAGGATTTTGTACTGCCTCACATTTTCCCTCCAGCAGCAGCTCTCAAACCACTGAAGGGCAACGGTCTGGTTTTCACACTGGCCCTGCCTAGCTGCCTGTACTTGTCAGACATCCCCCACTTGGATGAAACGAGATGAGATCCCAGATAACAGCCTTTCAGGACAACTCCTTTCCACTCACCCTTGTTTGCTGCCTACAGATCTGCCTTCAGCAAAGATCTTTGCAGTATTTTTCCCATCCAACCAAATCAGACACTCTGAGGTCAATGCTCTTTTTATCCTTCCACATGACACAGGGAAATGGGGAAGAAGAGCTGATGGGGCAAAGGAACAAGAATACTTTCTTCTGCTGTGCACATTTGAAATGAGAGGGAAGAGGGGATGTTCTGCTACTCTCTATGCTTTTCTTTTAAAGCTCAGCTATTTTCCACAACTAATTTAAAAGCCTCTTTTTTTCACCTATACAAAACTCCCACTTACTGTAATGTTATTTCTGGTGCATCCTAGTATTCCACATTAAATGCTCCTCGGGTCTGAACTCCACTTCTTCACTGACACTACCCACTGGTACTCCAAAAAAAGGATCCCTTTTCTTCAGGGCAGACATCCACTGCGACACCTTCATTTCCTAAGAAAATCCCGAACATGTTTCTGTGATGCATCCTTCAATGGCTGATTAACAGCTTACTGCTCCCACTGGGAAATCAGCCTGTGAATTCCTTGTGCCGTGGACATCAGGACGAGCCTGTAAATTCCTCTGGGTGGCAGCTGCTTAACCTACATGCTTGTAAAACATGCAGAGTGGGTCAGACTGGGGAGAAGGGAAAGGGAAAGAAGGAAAAGCATCACTGAAGAGAGGGAATTAAGAGCGAGCTAATATCGTTGATGAAAATGCAGCATTAGCAAGCACAGTGTGATTTGACAAGTGTGAACAAGCCTCTACCAATGTTAAAAAGCACTACATCTGGCAATGTGTCAATGTTTAAGCAGCACTTTCCTTCTCCTTCCCATGCTGGGATTCTGCATCCTTGATATTCACTTAGATCCACTTCTAAGCTGCTTAGGTCTACAGGAATACATTTGGAGAGGTGGATTGGCCAGAGAACAGATATAAATGGGTAGTAATTACAGTTACTAGTATCCTCTCCCTCCCCAGGTTACCTCATTACAAAACAAAAGATCAGCAAAACATTCCAAAATGCTGATACACACCCAAACGTGGAGAATGGCTCTGAACAGGGATGCTGGGGTTAACCATATGGCTTCAGCCTGCCTCCTGCCCCTGCTGTATGTTACTTTTACTCTAGCAAGTCAGTGGCAATGAGATCACTCATTTCTGGAATACAGCAACAGTTCTGGGGCACTCCACTCAGCAGCTGCAGACTCTGAACCAGAGCAGGGTATGGATGGGAAAGGAATTGTTAAAGTCTTTCTTCAGGAGCCCACAGTGATATTTTTCTGAAGGAGAACTGGGCTGTTCCTACAGATAAACTCTGGACGTAGCTACGCACGCGGCTGTGAGGGCAAGACTCACGTTATCAGTCTGCACACACACCCCTCATTCACCATTGCTGCTTTTATGGACATTAAACTCCTTGATTTCAAACAGCTTTTTAGCAGGTTTATAGCCCATGTTATTTTCAGCTAGGGTTTGATCATCCTCATACATTTTAACCAGGCTCAATAACAACATTTTGTTCTTTTCTGACCTGTGAGTATCCATCATTCCAACTGAGGACAGCAAACATCCCCCCAGTACCTCAGTCCAAACTAGAGAGCTTTGTATTTAATAACACAAACTGCCAAACCTCTCATGTCCCTTGATTCTGGAGGTACCCTGGAAGCAAACTCTGAATCCTCAGTACTTCTTTCTGCCTGAATTGCGTTCAGTACTGTACATGGCATTTTGAAATCACCAAAATCAGAGCAATACAAACTTCCTGTTACTTATCAAGCTTTTGCTCTTGCAAAGCTCGTATGAACAGATTGCTGTTTATTCTCAGATGGTAAAGCATTTGGAAACCATCAGTCATTTCGAGGGGGGAGACAAGAAAGGAAATTCCCAAGATTTTGCATGTAGGGACAAATTCAGCCCCTGCTTAACAGGTGCAACAGTTGTTGTTTTGCCAGATTTATTCTTGCTTCTAGCAGGACAGAGCTGAAAAATGGTGGACCTAACAAAGCAGATTTATCATCTGGATAAAAATAGTTTCTTTATACTCTGCACTCTGTGTCCTGTGATGCTAAGGAACTCTTCAAAATTCTTTTGTTTTTTGACAGTAAAATGGTTCCCATGGCGACACCATCTGATGTCACAGAAACAACACTTGTGAGATCATAAATCCTTCAGAGAAAAAAAAAAATAAAAATCACAGAGCAGGCCCAAAACTTTACCTATCTGTGAGTTGAGGTTAATATTGGCTCCTTTGTTCTGTATCTTACTTTCTTTCCCCCTCCTCGCTAAATATATTAAAAAAAAAAGTGGAAAGATTTGTCCTAGGAATTTCCTGTTGGCTGTTGTCCAGAAAACAGAGAATACCAGCAATAATGTGAACAATGTAAGTTCCTCCTAGGCCTGCTCTGAGCTAGCTTCCAAGTCCTTCTATAACTTGGCTGAAATATGACAGGGCTCTGGAAAGGTTACTGGGCTCCCTAGCCAGAGGTTTGTACAGAAATGTTTCAGTTTCTCTCCTGCTCTTTCCCCTTCTCCAGGCTCTAAGTTACAGGAATCCAACAGTTCATGTTATTAAAATAAACATCCTCCTACTGCACGGTGAAGGAGACTTTAAACAACTTGCTCTACAAGGAAAAAACACAAACTTGCATCTGCTATATGATGAAATGCAGGCCATTGCCAGTGTAGATGAGTGCAGTTGATGGGACTGTCAGCCAAAGACATGTCAGTGCTCAGTTCCAGGCAGCCAGAAGGGAAGAGACAGGGAAACCTGCAGAAAGCAGGTAGCTGTGAATTCATCTGCTCATTGGGTTTTTTCCCTCACCAAGCGGGCAACATGCCTTTCAAAAGCAGTGCACTAGCAACCATGTGCACACACCTGCACACACCTGCACACACACACACACACACACACACATACACATACCAGTCTTCTCCTCCTCTACTCTTGGCAGAACCTCACTGCTTGCTTCTTATAATTGTTGTATTTTACCCACTTGTACCCTTCAGATCACTAAGAATCATAGAACCATTTTGGTCAGAAAAGACTTTTCAGATTGAGTTCAACCATTGATCCAGCCCTGCCAGGGCACCAGTGACCCATGTCCCTCAGCACCACGGCTTGGAAACCCCTCCAGGGCTCATGGGGACTCCACCCCTGCCCTGGGCAGCCTGGCCAGGCCTTCTCATCCTATTGCTTGCTCCTTGGGAGAAAAGCCCGACCCCCTGTGGCTCCAACCCTGTCAGGAGCTGTCAGAGCCAGAAGGTCTCCCCTGAGCCTCCTTCTCTCCAGGCTGAACAAGCCCAGGTCCCTCAGCTGCTCCTCACCAGTCTCCTGCTCCAGACCCTTCCCCAGCTCCATTGCCCTTCTCTGGCCACGCTCCAGCCCCTACATGTCCTTCTGGGAGTGAGGGGATCAAAACTGACCCCAGGATTTGAGATGCATCTATGAAGTCGTTTGTAGGATTTAAATAAATAATTAGCCAGCTCATCAAGAATCTGCCATACTAGTCAGAGAGAGATGTCAGCAGAGTTTCAGGTCACAGGAATAAGACTTTAAGATCTCACATGCTTTATATGTTAATGCCTGTGGAAGAGTACAGGTGTGTTTTTCACAGCTTCCATCCAAGGATCTGAAACATTTTAAAAATGGGTTTCTAGTTTAGACTTCTCCCTTTAATGAGGTAGTACAAAGGACAATCTACCAGTGAGAGAGATTCAAGCTCCCAAGTAGAGCATGTCAGTGAAAATAAACTAACAATAACTTATTGTCAAGTCCAAACATCCACAATTTATGAGCCAGGAACTTGAAAAGATACTTGCTTAAACTAGAGACTATATTAAAAAGAACATACTTTTAAACGACTTTTTTCCCCCCACCCTTACAGTGCATTGAGCTGCTAGTTCAAGCTTTTGCCTCAGCTGAGACAGCTCCAAGTGTGCCCTTTATGTGATGAAATAGACTTCACGTATTTGCATTACTTCAGGAGCTGGAACCTTTTGAAAATACAACTGTCCTGAGACTCAATAAAATCCTGAGAGTTGGCAGCCCTGTGTTTAGGACAGGAAGTAATGAATGGTAATGCTCTCACTCAAAACTCCAGGGACAGGTAGAACACAATTACTAAAGTAAGAATTTACACCAGGCTGTGCTCAGATGTGCTCTGTGGGAAAAAAAAAAGAGACAAAACCAAACCCAAACCAAAACAAGTCTCTTCTTATCAGCAGAAGAGGCAATAGTTACCAGGTATGTAATACATCATGATCAATGACTACCCTGTCCTTCAATGTCTCCCGAAGCTATGCTGAAGCTACAGGTCAGGACTGGTGTCAGGAATACTTTCTACTCTACCTTTGCTTTCTGCAATGTTTGGCATGCAGCTCTGAAAATCCTGGCTCAGAGCAGGGTACCTTAGGAGATAAGAGGAGCAGAGCCCCAACGCTGGGGCTTTTCTACCGGGGGGAGATGGTGTCGTCACGCGAAGCATCTCAGCCGACTGCCAACAGCAGCTGCTCCAGAAACAGCCCCTTGCCCACCAGCCACGTAGGAAGTGAAGTTACAGCAACTGGAACAGAGCATTGCTGCCAGGTACAGGGGATTTTTCCTGAGCAGCTGAAGGTGCTCAGCAGGTGAGAAGGGCTGGGAGGTGTATTCCCAAATGCTCTGTCCGAGGAGCGGGATTTCAGGCAGGGCTGCTGCCAACCTTCGGATGTTGGCAGAAGAAGGTAATTAGCAGTGATGACCCAAGTTTGCTCTGTATACCACTTATACCACACATGTCCTCATGGAAATCACCACAGAACAGGTGTATTTTCAATGCCCTGATATAAATTCCAAACTATTATATAAAGTGGCTTTATTCTTCACTGCCAGGTTGCACTAGCCTCTTTCTATACCATTCACAGCATAGTTACTATAGTAACTAATGCATTGCAAAAGAGAGGAAGAACCTAAAAAGAAAACAAAATAAAAACACCCTTAAAAAATTAGGAAGCCCAAAGAAAGGAAGAGACTCTACAAAACCAAAAAGCAGACTGTGAAGAACGATAGCCCAGTTTTATGGCTGTTTGGTTGGAACCACCAGCACCACCTCACTCAGGATCTTGCCACTTCAAGTAAATTGTTTGGCCCAGCAGTTGTGTGGCAGCTCACCCTGCAGCAGAGCACCAGGCACACTTAGACTGGAGGAAACAGAGCTGATTCCCTTCTTCAATACACATACTGCATAAAGAATTTCCTCCCTCCTCCGTCCTCCAGTGATTACTGCAAAGCTTTCAAATCCATGGAAATGTCTGTACCTTGTGTCAAATGGAACTTTGGGAGGGAAGCTCAGTTTCTGAAACGCGTGAAGAGTTTAAAATTTCACATTTACAAGTTCCATGTGCAAAGAGACTGCCTTTGGCTTTAGCAGGGAAGGGTGGGAGTGACAGATCAACAGGCAAAGTAACAGAAACTGTTATATAATATTCCATACTAAAGAGAAGAAGCCTCAACAGAACAGAAGGCTCTCAAAAGTCAAGGATTAAAAGAAGTTTTATGCATCACTTTACCAGTGTGTATGTGTATATTCATATGGTGCAGTCTGATTTTCCACTATCTACCACATGCAAATCTTCATGTAAAATCTTTCTATCAGCACTATATTCACTCCCATTGCCATTCTACAGCTACACAATGCAAAGTAGCTGTGAGACAGTGAAACTAGACAAAAAAAATATGAATTCAGGAGCTTCAACTAATTCAACATTCCATTGCTGAAGGATATTCCTGATAAAGCCTGTGTAGCTCACTCCCTGTGTCAGCAGTTCTCTTTCCTCAACCTCCTTTATTGTCTTCTTAATAGGAAAGCTATCATCTAGCATTTTGGGGTCAAAATATTATTCTGTTCTCTGGTGTCTCCATGAAGCTGTCAAGAAAAGCCATTCTCCCTGTCATATACTGGAGAGTCATTTAATGCTTTCTGCAACTGACACTTCCCAAACACTTTTTAGAGAATGTGAAAAGCAGTAAAAAACAGTTTCTGCTGAATCTCTTGGGAATGGGTAAGTTGAGTCATTAGCCATTCAAAAGCCCTGGCAACTGGTCAACAGTCCCATGTCAACCACAACAAGCTAACCCATTTGGCTCAAAAGCAAACAAAGAGCACATGGAAAATTGCCATCACTATCAGTTAAATAATAAAATAGCAGCAAGCCATTTGGAAATTTTCTAAAGACCTTCTTTCATTTTGTAAATATTCTGCTAACGTTATAAACCAATCCAAGTTCACAAACATGGTGAGGGAGGAATTGCACAGAAACTGAACTTGTATCCCCTTCTTCCCTTCTTATCTAGAATCTCAGTGGTAGATATCAGAATTTTAGAAAGAAAAAAGGGAAAGCAATTGAACTTCCCAATCAGCCAAACAAAATCACATAAAAAGCATCCACCAAAAAGTTCTAAGCTCTTCCCGGTGAACCTGAATTGACAAGTTCACCTGTATTTCTCATTCCTTTTGATTTTGCTCTTTCCCTCAACCCACAGCACATACTCTTCAGACAGTCTAATATTTTTTTAATCAAAAGGAAATTAAAGAAGAAGCAATGATGTACATTCCTTCTGGGGAAAGCAGAAGCCTCATTCCTATCCTGTCTTAAAATAGCCTGATTGAACTACAATATTTGCATTACAATTCTGGGTCAGCTGCACCATGGGACTGTGTGTGCAGATCAGAGGGTTGTTTAGTTTTTATTTTCAGCCTTGTAGATTTTTCACATTATATCCATTCTGCTGCACATTCCTCCTGATGTTCTGTATCGATGCAGTTTAACAATTGGAGAGATTTACTCCCTGGACAGTTGGAGTAGGAAACAAGGCCTACGGCAGTTTTATTCAGTGGAAGTGAAATCTTTGCTGCAGAGTATCAGGTGTCAAAGTAGACAAAAGAGCCTTTGATTCTTTTCAAACATTCATTCAGATTCTGATATTCTCCACTTCTGTATCAAGCCACAGCACTCTTCACTACAGTACTCTGGCTGTTACTGGGACTATATAAAATGAAGACCCAGCAATGCTTAGGAGGTGTCCTCTGCCTAAAAGTCTGTCCTGAACAAATGTCTACTACAGCTCAGCACAACTGTCCAATTAATTTATCCTTCTTCACATACCGCATGTCAAATTCTTGGCCACAATTTTATCAGAATAACTTGCAAACTTATTCACTGGATAATTCTTAATCTGCTGGCAGGTCTTGGTGGACACTTCATACAGACAATTCAGGCTGAGCTACTTAGTTACTCAGATCAGGTATTTTTACCTTTCTCTTTGGCAGCAGTGACTCCAAGCAATGCACAGACCTTGGAAAAGCCCATCTATCTAGAGCTGCATTTCATACTCATCTCACTTTACCAGTTTGTCTGTAAGATGCAGAGCACTTGTTGATCACAAAGGGGAATTTTAAGTATTAATTAAAGCTATTTAAAGTCATTTGCTGAAAGGTGCTGCAAGAATATGAAATATTCATAGAATCGCAGAAAGGGGGGGGGGGGTGGTGGAAGGGACCTCTGGAGATCATGGAGTGCAACCCCCTGCCAGAGCAGGGGCACCCAGGGCAGCCCACACAGGAACAGATCTAGGAGGGTTTGGAAAGTCTCCAGAGCAGGAGACTCCACAACCTCTCTGGGCAGCCTGTGCCAGTATCTGTCACCCTCACAGTGAAGAAGTTCCTCCTCCAGTTTATCCCCATTGTCCTATTGCTGGGCACTACAGAAAAGAGACTGGCCCCTTCCATTTGACACCCACACCTCAGATATTTATAGACATTTATAGACATTAATACGATCCCCTCTCAGTCTTCTCCTCTCAAGAACAAACTACGTCAGTTCCCTCAGTCTTTCTTCACAGGGGAGATGCTCAAATATTATCTGCCATGTACTGAAATAGTGAATAAATCCATCCAATTACAAAAATTAGAGACCGTAGAGAATATCTAGTTCTTAATCCTGATCAGGGCAGCAATTAGTGTATTCCAAGAATGCTGTTCAGCCTTAGTCAGGGACTGCACTTCTCTCGTGTTTCTTAGAAATGTGCTTCTCCGTACGCTGACTCAGTCAAGAACAAATTTAATCACCTCATTTTATCCAGAGGAATTACACTCCTTTGTATCATCTTTTATGGCTTTTCCCCAGAGATTGTTCTTAGGGTTTTATGCTGCACGTTCCAGGTTTTATTTTGCAACCTCACAGCCCTGGTGCCTGAATCATTTTGGATTATCAGACCAGTTCTCACATTTCTCTTCCAAGCTGTGCATAAAAACCCTCTTGATTTGCCTTCATGAATCAAACCTCCAGATATTTCATCCTTTGAGGTGATGCTGATTGGAATTATCCCTACTTTGTAAAAATCTTTCTTGGACTAGAAGAGACTGCAAGGTATAGGTTTTTAGGGAAGAAAACACTGGATGGGATCTGACTGGAACAAATGAAAAAGAACACCATTTTTTTCCAAAAGAAGTCAATGTTCCTGACTCTGTACCACTGAACAAGATGTTTTATTTCATGAGATAGTTAATCCTTGCCACATCACTGTAATTTCAGAGTGAACCTGCTGGTGTTCTTATCTTCTGAGCAGTGAAAACACCAGGATTTATTCCACTAGCTAAAATCTTTCCATTTATTAACATAAGAAATGGTCTAGACAAGGGCAAGCAGTTGACACACAGTAATTACTTTAATGATTGATTAATAATAAATATTATTTTTTCTATTCCTTTATTATCATTCCTGATATACTGGTACATAGGAACTTCACTTACTGATTTTTATACTAGTATGATCTGAGATATGCAAGAATGGGGTGAGGGGTAAGGGCCACTACTCAAGTTTCATGTCTGTAGAAGATATTGGATTTTCTAGAATACAAAATTTTGATCAAGAAGCCAGGACATGACATATGTTCCAACATGACATGCAGCAACTGATTAAAAGCTGGCTCATGGGCCTTAAAATTTAACAATTTGAAGAAAGCTCCCCCTCTCCCCCTGCCTGACATGAGCCTTGGCTCATGTCTTTTGGATGTACACTCTATATTCTATATGATTGTTTGGGGTTTTTTTTAAGCTACCTACACAGGTACACAAAACAAGTCTCTTTTCCAGTTCCCCTCTCCCTGTCTCTCTGTCTCTCCCACTCTTGCAGACACAGCTGAGACCCGAGATGGAAAAGCCACAGCTACCTCCTTGGCAGAAACAGGAACAGCATTTCATGTATATTAATGAAGCTGCATTAAACATCTTTCACTGTGACAGAGCAAAACAGTGTTTGAAACCAGTAAGTTATTGAGGGGGGGAGATAGACTAATATTCTAGAAATAAACACAACAATCTGAACAAGCCAAGGGCAACAGGCAGATTTTTCACTTCCCTCACATTAGCATCTGTAATGGAGAGAAGACATCCGAAGGCTTATTGGGCTCTGTGTGCTGACTTTGAACACGGTACTCGGGAGTACTTTTTTATGGTTTAATTTTGTTTAATGTTATTGTTGCTAATATCCACTTAGCAGCACGCCATTAAAATGGGGTTTTTTGTTACGACCATTATATTTTTCTGTTTGGCAGACTGATCATTCGGTTTTACTTTCTAATGGGACTCGAAAGGAAGACAATGGGCAATTTTTTTTGCACACCAGCTTTTTCCCTCAGCACCTCAGCCCAGCGTTCCCAAGGTGTGCAGCAGTTCACTGTCACTCCCTCTGCTGGCTCTCAGGCATCAGAGCAGCAGACATTGTTTTGTCTAGGTCCTACACAAACACAATGTGTTTATGATTACCTTTACAGGAAAATAAATGTAGCATTTAAAGGGAATTCCTGGCACAGTAACCCAGTTCTGGATACACTTGCATTTTGCAAGTTTGAAGGTTTCAGGCTCCCTGGGCCTTCCAAGTCACTCTTCATTGTTCTAACCAACCACATGGACAAAGCCTAGAAGCCCAAGAGAGCCAATGCTTCAATGTACTCATTGCCAGCCTCAAATCTGATGGCACAGTGAGAATCTTACCAAGAAAAGGAGTACATTTGACATAGCTATCAGCCAGGACTATGAAGACCCTTTGGAGAAAACCAGCAACAGTTACAATTTTCTAAGTATAAAAGCTGGATGACGAGCAAACCCATCGTGTGTAGAAAACCACCAATTAATCCCTTGAAAAGCAAGGGGAGCTCAAACTGAAAGCTTCAGGCAGCCAGGCCTACAAAAACTGTTGCCAACAGTAAACATGAACCATGGTGAAAATACAACCCTCTTAGGCCATCATTCCTGGCTCTTCTGTAGTAATTGTGGAATTAGTACATATAAAAACAAGGAGACTCTCAACCATTCTGAAGCATTACACAAGAACAACCTCACTATCAGCATTTAAAATACAAAGGTCTGTTTCAGCCTTCCAGCTGGCCCTTCTGCTCTTCCATCACCACAGTTGACACAGCTGACAAGTTTATCTATCTTAACCATACCCTCCCTAGCTCAGCAATAACTGCTGACAACTATCTCTCTGCTTTCAAAACAAGCTCAACACTGGGTTTTCTGCAAAATCATGTCTGGAGTGAACACAGGATCCTGTACTCACCCCAAACTTGTTTTTTCACGATCTTTCACAGAGCTGCCTTCCCCAACAGCAAGACCAGTTCCTCCAGGGCTGTGTGCATAGAAGCCTGGGAATCTGCTGACATGAGTATGCAAGAAGCACTGACCTTCCATCTCACAGTGGGTCACCTTCTATTGCAACCTTCTTAATCCTGTGAAGACACAAACAGCCTCTCCCTGAAGTTTGTCAGGTCAGTATCAGCAACAGGAAAACAAAACTCTGGATCAAGGGGTCTGAACACAAACCTGTTACAGTGTTCTCTCAGTATCTATGGCAGAAGGCACAGACAATCCAGGGGATAAAGGAGAGAAGAGAAAGATCAAAAAGAATCAATTAACACCTTCTCATCAGTTAAAACTCACATCTGTTCCTCCTAGGTGGTCTGTTTCCAAATGGCAATATGCAGAGATGGTGAAAGTGAGAATTGTTATGTCACGTTGGAAGAGCAGCCACCAGCATGTACAATAATCAATAGTAACAGAAAACCTTCCAGGAGCTACAAAACCTGAGTGCCATAAAGAGATGCCTAGAGACAAAGGTTGTGATAACGACAGCTAAAACAAACATGTTCTGATAAGAGCAAAGCAAAACCCAGGCCTGATACACACATTTTTAAGGATGACATGAAGCATTACAGAGAGATGGCAGAGAGTAATGAAATAAAAAATAAATTGTTTTAAGGAGTCTTTTAAATTTATTTATTTTTTTCCAGCTTCTTAACACCATCAGAAGTCAGCTTTCCTCTGGATTTCTGCTGCTTTTCCAAGGAAGTCAAAAAATATTTTAGACTTGAAGAAAACAAATATAATTTGACCACAGGTCTCAGTGATAAACTGAGAAACACTCATGTTCAGACAGCTTATACACTCCTGAAGTGTTCTGAAAATGGGCTGCGTTCTTGATCCCTGTTTTTCTAAGGGAGACACACACACACACACACACACACACACACACAGGCAGTTCCACTGTCCCTCCCTTCCCCACCAGCAGCGTCACACGGCAGGGACACAGGGGCTGCTCCTCCAAGGTGACCTTCTGCTCTTGTCAAGTGGAAGTAACAGGATCTCTGCAGAAGTGCCCAGCACAGCTCAGCAGCTCTACTTAGAGACAGAAATCTTAACTACCAAAAACCAAGGAGCTTTTATTTTAATAAATTCCATTAAGCCCTCTTGAAGCAAAAAAAACCCAACCCAAATCAAACTACCTCCCAGATGAATCAAATGGCATATGGGACTTTACAGGTATGTGAATAGGTAGGAAGTAAAAAATTTTCATGGACCAAATACAAACCCATAGGTCCTATATTATCCTAGATCCATAGATTTATGACACTGACAACCACGCATTAAGAAAGAAATTGTGCCTAAAGGAAGGACAATGAAGTCCACCACTGTTTTATGTGTTGCATTGACTCAACCAGTACTGTGTAGAGGGCACCTGGCATATTCTGGAAACCTAACACATCTGAATGTCTGGATGATACTTCCCTGAAAACTACTGCCAGGCTCCCATGGATTGGCATAAATGCTGAGAAAGATTTGCCCAGCTTTTTCTTTGGCTTCATAGGATCCATTCAGAACCATCAGTCAGTATGGGAACAAGCCAAATGTGTCAGCTGAGTAGTTTAGAAACTGTCCTTTCAATCATCTTAATCTCACTGAATCACTCTCTGGATTCCAGGGTGGAACAAGGACTCCGTGTCTAAATGGACAAATGCACAAGAAAGAGAAATGCACAAAAATTAACTTTCCTGGCCTTCTCCCATTCTGTCCATGGTAGATGGATAGAAATGGGGCAGAACAATTCATGCACCACAAACCCAGGACTTTGGCCTGTATACCAGTATACACAGTATACCCTAATATAAAATCATGGAATCATGGGCTGGAAAGGCCTTGTCACCTAGTGCTTCTCCCTGCTTTGCAGCAAGACCAATTTGCATCCACACAATTTTTTCTAAAATCCTTCAACTTCAATAAGAAATGTGTTTCAGTGCTTTATTACCAGCAGCATCAGAGAAGGTTTCCTAATCCTTACCAGTATTAGACTCTTCTTTCTTGCTCTATCCACCACCATTTGATCAAAAATGGATTCCCTCCCTCTTTACATCAGCCTTTTATGTACTCAAAGATCAGTATCAGGTCCTTTTTATATCTTGATAAGTCTCCCTTAACTTACAAAGTTCTAAATCTTCACTAATAATCTAAATATTCAGGTATCTTCTCACTGTCTCACCCTAGAGCACACTCAGTAGGAGACCATGAAGGTCTCTACAAACCTTGCTTGTCAAATCAAATCCCATGCAGGTTGCAAGAGGCCTTACTGGGGAAGAAGATCAAGAGGATACTTCTCTGGCCCAAGAAGTGAATCACTCACTATTCACCGAGTTCAATTTCAGTGGAGCCAAGGCTGTTTGAGGTACTGCAGCTTTGATCTCTGCTGTTTCAGCTGCTCCTCTGGTTGTCAGCCAAAGTGTAAGGAAGTTGGAAATTTGTGGTGCTTGGGACATAGGTTTTATATTCTCCAGAATTCTGTAGTTTGACAGAATTTGATGTGTATGAATAAAGGATCCTCCCTGTTCTGCTGGAAAAGGTCAGACACCAGAGTCCTTGTGAAGACCCAGTAGGCCAGTCTCAGGGGTATGTTACCATATAGCATAAAGTCCACAGAGGAGACAGCTGAGAAATATCCTCTCATTTCCAAGCTCCATTGACTCAGTCATTCCAATCACTGCATTTTGCCACTTCATTCTAGCAGAGCTAACTCTAATAAGGCAGAGATTTTAGCTAATAATTTGGCTTCTCCAGTATTGCACTTGTATTGAAAAGAAGTTTTAAATGCTCCACATAAGGATTTTTTTCTGCTGTAGGTACAAAACTAGTAATCTGAATTCTTCTAAACCTCAGAAGTATTGAAATAGAGATGTAATTTTTTTAGATCCACACCAGAGTAACAAAGGGCTAACACTGAAGGTGTAAGGGTTTAACTAAGTCATCAGGAGAACACTGGTATTCCCAACCCGAGAGAAAGGTTAAGGCAGAGATCACCTCAAAATAAAATGAAATCAACAGTAATCTTGATGAAATAAATAAATAAGCCCTGTTTCTCCTCCTCAGTAATCCTTGAACAGCAGGGCATCTGAGTGCCATGGAAGGGAGGCCAGTGCCTGGCTGCAGTGCATTAGTGCTCTATCACCTCTCCTGGCAAAGTGAACCATCACTCACTAAAAATGCTCTCCAGCCAGGCCCCTTCTGGGACACTGAACCCATCACTCTCTGCAGGCTAGTTTGGAGGATTCTTCTCTTTTTGTCGGACAGTGGCCCAGGTTCCCAAGCCTCATGCATTATGGATAGGATCTTAATGGAGAGTGGCTGCCAGAGTGATGCTCACAGAGCCTCTCTGCTCAAGACAGCCATGGCTGCTCTGTTCCATTGCTCTTTCCACCCTGTGTGTGCCAATTACACCCACATCTGATTTCTCTTTTATCTGTATGAACCCCATTAAAACCCTATCCTGCTTACTATCAATAGCTTTCTTTAAATCAAACTCCTTTCTCTCAGAGGCAAATCTGCAATTACCTCTTCCAGGCAACACCACTTGCTGTGGACCCCCCACTTTATATTGAGAAAGAGCCTCCAGTTGACTGTCACGTCCCCAAAGCTCTGCAGCCCATCCACCACCGTGTCATCCACCTCTGCCTTGCCTGATCAAAAAAATCACAATTCTTGCACATTGATGCCCTCAAGATGATACCAGAATATTCTTTGCAGTCCTGGCCACACAGGCATCAGCTCTAGCAGTGGTCTCTGCAAATGCACCAATGATTTAACTTTAGACAGAAACTTGATTATAAAATATTTGTCAGAAGCAATAGGCAATTAATATCCAATAACCTCTTAATGAAGAGTCTCTCACATTATAATGAAGCTTTGTAGCTATGTCCTAATCTTCTTTAGCTAAGAAACTTGGGATATTTTATGAAAGTTATAGAACCTCTCTGTTGTTAAAGATCTAGAGGAATGTGAATGGGTTTGTATCTTCTCTCACAGAAAAGAAAGGGGCAAAAGTGAAACATTTTCCTTATAGAAAGCAAATAATCTCAGTTTTCTGTTACTCTGTGGAAAAGAAACAGCTTCAAGAAGGTGAAGCAAGGCTCTCTCCTTCACATCTCTTCCTGGTGATGATTGCAGCTGTTAAAACCAGAAAGTTGTTTTGATAATAAACCACAAAATTGCCTACCCTCCACTCCTTTCTCCTTGCTGGTTACACATCTCTGTTCTTTACTACAAGTAGGTATGACAACTCTTGTCTATTAAAAGGTGATACTGCTACAAACAATTGGAAACAGAAGGTACTTCTGATCTGGAGAAGACTCTACAATGCCAGAACTATCTTTGAAATCAGGCAGTTTGAGTAACACTTGAGCTCTGGCTCATTGACAGTGAGGTTGTTGTAAAAGGCAATGAGGACTGACACAGACACCAACATTTCTCTCCATGGAGCAGCTCTGATGGGAAAAGCCTGATTCCTGTTGAAGGTGGAGGAACCAAGGGCTTCACACAATGACCTTGGGTGGAAGCTCTTTTGCTGACATATTACCTAACGACGGGTGTATTTTGTTTGCAATATGCTTGGCCCAGTAAAGCATGTGCAAAAAAGCATCATGTGATGGCTTCCTTCTCCTCATGAGCTCTCACCTGAAAGTTTCTACCTGGAGGGATTTCCCTTTTAATCATCCCCATATAAGGCCAGCAGCAGAAACCTTTCAGGCTGTTAGGCAGAAATGCTACCCAGCCTTTCCCGGGTATCTGGAACCTATCCACCAAACAACAGAGGCAGACTAAAATGACTAAGATATATAGGAAGTAATTAGAACTTATTTTGCAGTTAGAAGTAGTGAACTCTTTGGAGCAAGAATGTCTGGCTATTTTAAGAACTGCAGCAGGCCTTTGCTGAACTACTTTAATGAGTAGCACTTGTATGCACACAACAGCTAGCAATAAATATAATGGTATCTTATGGAGTATGTACATAAAATGGTAACATGATAGACTGCAAAAGGGAGACAAGAAATGGTGTTTTTTCATTTAACTTTGGCCATCTCACCTGTATTCTGCACACTAACACTCCTGTCCAATGATTTCTCCTATTCCAGACTCTAGGAACTGAGTCTGAAAAAGTTGCTACTACAAATGCAGAATGGGAAAAAATTCCAGAAGACTCTTTTCCTTTCCTTTCTTACTTCTTTCTTTAGTTACACAGGCCCCAAGGACAAGACAGACAGTAGTCACTCCTGCCCCAGTGTTAGGTTTAAAGAGTGCGGCATATGATGCTGTAAACCAACTGGCCCACTGCTGGCAAGTCCAGGGAAATAAATCCTGAGAAAGAAGAAACAGAGCAATCACAAACCATTTCCTTTTAGTCACTGGTTCTAGTTAAACAAAACTTCCTGCTCACATACTGATTGAGAAACTCAGGGCTGCTGCTTTTTCCACTTATGAACAGCAAAACTTGGTTTTAACTGTGGCTGCACCCTTTGAGCACCAGCAAAGTTCATCTGAGTTCTAAAGAGGGGAGGAAGCTATATTTATTTTGGGGAAATCCTGAGAAAAAGTAATGTGCTTGTGAGCTCTGTCACATGTGCACAGTGAGCTGAACATATGTAGGATGTGCAAGATCTCCTCTGCAGCTTGTTTGCAGCAGTACCCACTGCTCTGTACCAGGCTGCTGAACTGCTCAAAATCCAGGCAAATGGATAAAAACTTCAAATACCATCCAAAGAATGCACTTTTGGAGGGACAAGAAAAGACATAGCCAAGATGACACACATATGGTGGTCTAAAGATGGGGAGGTAACACTATGAATATTCCTATGCTTAGGCAAGGTCCAATTTTCCTTTGAGTAACAGAACTTTTATTTCTTCCCTTCATTGGCCACCATTGTTTGTTTCTTAAAGCTTTCATCACTTATATCTTCAAGGATATGCATGACAAAGGCTTACTGCTGTAAAAATATAACTCCCTGGGTGAATGTTTGTACCTTGGAAATAACATATCCATATGGTGAGATATGCTGGGATAGCCAGAGCATTGGAATCACACCTCTGTGGGTCAGTAGACTTTAGTAACAAAAAAATAAGTAATACACCCTTCTCTATAGATCTGGTAGCAAAAGTAGCCTTTCAGTATTAAGTTCTCTTCAAAAACCTTAAGAAACATAATATCCCCATGGTGTACACCCATGACCACCAACACCACAAAGTCAACCCATTTCTAACCAGCTCTAAAATACTGGTCTCCAGCTCTGATGGATTTTTAGATAGCATTCTTATGATGAAAGAAAAAGGCACTTTATGAAAGCATGTAAAAGAAGATACTTTCAAACACCTCTGTGTATTGTGATTATTCCCTGGCTCCAGAGGTGGGTGACAGTGGCATGAGGAGGTTGACAGAGGAGTTGCATAGTGCAGTTCACAATGGCTTGGGAAGTTCTGTAGGCACAAAAGACAAACAGCAATGTCAAGCAGATGGCTACAAACAGGAACCAGAGTAGAAAAAAAATATATAAATAAAAATAAAGGGAAAAAAAAAAGTTGCTTGAGCAACAAACATAGACATTTAGAAGGCCTCATTGGCAAACCAGGACAATAAGTCTTTTGAGGGAGGGAAATAAATTATACAACACGGAGCCATATCGCTCTGCACACAACGCTGAAATAAATGAATTGAGTGATTAATAAATCAGACATCAAGAGCTACTAAAAACTGTCCAGGAACTCTCACTGCTGAACCCTCCACGTGTTCACAGAAATGACATGCTATTGTTTCAAGTGGCCAGAGTCATATCCCATCACATGTGAACATCATAAGCCCTTCAGAGCAAAGGGCCAGTGCAGATGCTTTTTTTAGCCTAAATGGCAAGGGCCTTTGCTTTTGGAACAGGACAGTTTGAGTTCTATCTCCAGTTAACCACAAAGCCCCCAGTGGCTATAAAATGCAGTAGTGACATCTGTACAGTTTCAGAGACCACAGATTGTTTCCATATTCTAATTACTACATCTCATTATAATGAAGAAAAATCACTTCGTTTTTTTGAGTCACAGATGTGAAAAGAAGATCCTGTGGTTAAACTAAAGGATTCACAGAATCCAGGGGCCTAAATTCTTTCCTCTGTTCAACTAGACTGAAAATTCCAGTGCAATAACACTTAGGTTCTTCCCCTGAGTCATGGAAGACTTAACAAATCTGTGTTCATAAAGCATTTTAAGGTCCTAATTTAAATGCTTCATAGTGTCACAAAATACATAAAATACCTTACAAGCAGAATTGTTATCATCACAGATTAGAGAATTTGAAAAGGAAACATTAAATTTATTCTGTACAGCTGATTTTTTTGCATTCATTTTATTTTTAGAACCTAAGACAACTACAGCATTTGAATTTACAAAAATGCAATCCTCAATTTAATCAGGTATGTGAAAAAAGCCTGTACAAGATAATGTTTATTTCCTGAAGCTCTGATAACCTCCCACCCTTTCTAAGGCTTCCAAGGAGCACGCAAATTACAAATATTGGTTCTGCCAAAAAAAAGAGAAATGCCCCTGGCATCATCAGCTGCACCACGATGGGGTTTTCAACCCAGTGCCACATACTCCTAATGAACTGCATTTAAATGTAACCCAGCAGTAACGTGGGTGCCTGACATGGCCAGGACTCTGGCTCTTCAGCAGCATTTCACAGGCTGCAGCATCTTCTGTGGAAAGCCTGCACGAGAAGGGAGCAGTGAGCAGCAGCTGGCATGACAAGGCACGCAGAGCTGCCTCCAGAGACGCTGTGGGTGCGGCGAGGAAGGAGGTCAGGGGACATGTGCCTTCAAGCCCAGCTACCAGCTGGGAAGTAATCCCCTGCTGTAGGAGCACTCACCCAGGGAGACCCAGTGGGGCAGTGCTCTTTAAAAGGGTTGCCAGCCCACAGGACTTTGGCAGCCCTTCAGTAGCCGCCAGAGAGGATAATGAGATTTACTTAGGTTTTTAAAGGCACCAAAAAATCACTGGGAATGAATCTCCCACTGAACCTCTAGAGCCAGAACACCTAAAATGCTATGAAGAAAAAAACCAAACAACTCTTCTGGGTTTTTTTGTGAAACACAAGCAAACCAGTTCATAAGACACTCCATACACACCCCCCTTAAGCCTGTCCCATATAACAAAGGAGTTCTGCAGACCTGCAGCAGCTCCACCAGCTGGAAACGTAGGAATTTCCCTGCTCCAAAAATTCAGACTCATTATGTCTTGGTGGGTGATCTCCAAAGTGTGAGTCACTTAAACTGAGCTGCCACTTTTGGCCTAAGTAGCTTGTTTTTGTCAGCAACAGATGCAACTGTTGGGGTTTCAGTCCCTGTTCAATCTCCAGTTATCCATTCTCTGTCTCAAATGGAGCTTGCATTGACATTCTGCAATACACAGTTAACTGCAAAGTGAGTGACATTATGGTGGTGACACCAGATCTTTGCAACCTGAACTCTCCAGTATAAACAAAAAGCAGAAATGAATCCCCCGTCTCCTGAGCATTAGTAGTTCCTGAAAAGAGCAAATGCAGAATTGCTTTGCTTATGGTCAAAAATGAATACTGCAAGGAAGTGACTGGAGGGCATTTTAGATTTCATGTTAAAGAAACAAAGCACAAATTGACTTTTTATAAAGGTCAAGTGAAAAATTGGATATCTTAAGGCTGCAGAGAATTTCTACTCTCTGCTCAGTTCTGTTTACATTTTAAAAAAGAAGAAAAAAAACCCCAGGAGTAAAATATTGTCACGTCCATCTTAACAGATGATCTGGCTCAGGACAAAGGCAAGAAAAGAGACCAAAAGGATTGTAGTTGCAAGAAAGTCTGAAATTAGAAAGAACACTGTATAGTAAGATATATGCAGCAATGTTCCTCGATGGAAGCTGTTCTGTTTGCCCTTTCACAAGCCATTATGCCAGCAACAGAAACTCTCCAGTTTGGTTTGTACATAACCCCAAGGTTCCAGCATTCACCACAGGTTTGTGAATTAGCTGGTTATGTGCTGAAACAGGTATTTAAGATACATAATTCATCCTCCAGGCTACAAATACATAATGTAACAAATAATACCAGCACTGAAAACTATACTTTACATTCCTCTCACATGGACTAAACTGTGTCCCATGTGAACTGACTAAACAGCTCTGCAGCAATTTAAAAAATAATAATAATAAAAAATCTTGAATCTGATGTTTTATCCTGAGCCAGTTTTAATCTTTATGCACCTCCTTCATGTGAGCCAAACATTTAGACCAAGGACACCACAGCCTCTGGAAAGGGGAGCAAGAGGGGCAGCCCTGGGGAAAGAGCAGCAGCACGAATGGAAACAACCAAAAGCTGCACGATCAGAGACACACAAATCAAAACACAGAAAAAGCTTTTGCTGCTTCCTGCCCTCCAGCCTCTCCCTGGTACAGATACTGCAAATGCTGTGTTCGCTCGGGAAGGAGGTTACTCCCTCTCCAGAAATCACAGGCGCATTTCACACAGGACTGAACAAGAAGCCACTGCCCCCAAATGCTCATCTGCCTCCAGCTGTACCCAAGCCCTTCCATCCAGCCCCCTTGACAGTTTCTAGCCAGGGCGATGAGGGTTATTGGGGCTTGAATCTCCTCCTCACAGTTTCACATACAAACCTTGGCTTCAATGTTTGGATACATTTCCTGCCTTTTTTTTTTTTTTTTAAATACTCTTTCTGAAGCCAAGTTGCTGAGTGACTCGTAAAGGGAGAGAATTCCAAGAGTGTTAGCTTCTCTGCTGTTCCCAGGGCAGGTCTGGGCCAAAATAAACCCCCCCTGTGCCAGCAGCAGTTACTTACAGTCAAACATCAGGATCACAGCCCTCTGCAGCTTCCCAGTCCCAACCATCTCCCATTTCCCTTCATAGATAAAGCCTCCTAAGAGATTTCTCACTCTGCCTGCAACTTGCACCCCTTCCCATCATTTCCTTGACTCACAGAATCACCATCAGAAAAGCAAATGGTGAGAAGGTGAAGGACCTCCCTTCGATCCAGATGGTCTCTGCCCAGAACACATCCTGCTTCCATACAAAGCTTTTCCATTCCCACCCTCCTTTGTACATCTTAAGAAAAGATTCGTTCCCAGTTTCAGAAACCAGTGGTTTCCACAGTGCCTGCCCCTCCACCACTTCTGTTCACATAGAGAACTTGGATGACTGAGTCAAATTCCTGCTAAAGAATGCAAGGAACAAACAGCCACTGCTTCCCTGATCTCAGGATTGCAGGCACACGGGACTGAAATTTGACATCTGGGCAGAGAAGTCTCAGTAACAGACATGTCACCCAAGTCAGTCATTACACAGAAAGGATGAAGTTATTCTTACCTGCTAGAAAAAAGCTTAATCTTAAAGCTTAAGCCACAGTAAGAAAACTGATTCAACAGCTTTTCAATCCAATTAAAAATTATTCCAATTTTTAAAATGTTAACATTTCTCTCAAAACTCTCCTAACAAGAATTTTCACCAGGTTTACTTAATTCTTCTACCTGGTGTAGGTGAATTTGCACCAGCTGTGCTCACATCCATTTTACATAAGCGTTTATGCCACAAATTCTGGTGATTATCATGTTTGCAGAGTGAATTTTCAATGTTTATGGGCAAAAGCTATAGGAGAAATATCTGAGCATTTGATCATGTAGCAAACACAAACAATACCATGACAATTACAGCTCGGGTGGTTATCATATAATGGCATAAAACTGTCCATCAGCAAGTCTGAGAGATCCTAAATTCAACAGATTCAGAGGGGAGAAAAAACATCTGATCATACTGCAGAGACAAGAAGTAAAACAAAGGGAACTAGGTGTATTAAAGGGGCACATTATTCCCATAGGTACCTAATCACCTTCAGTACAGAGGGTGGGGAAGCCCCACACTCAATTTCATGAGCTATGCTAGTAAATATTCAGAAAAATCCCACTGTCCAATCTATCCACAGACATTATATACTTTTTTTTTTTTTTTTTTTTTTTTCCCCAATATGTCTTCACACTCCTCTCCAAAACCAATAATTTCCTCCCTGGGAAGACTGATCCAAGAAACAAAAGAGTTGAACTGCTCCAAGCTCCCGTCCCCCTTAGGACAGAATCACTGTTCAGGTCACTGTGATGCTTTTCCAGCTCTAAGGCATCAGGGAAAGCATTCTCTTCAGCATGACCATAAAATCCTGACCCTGGTTTTGACCATTCCACTGGTGACTGAAGTGTCTAAACCTGAACAAGAAGGCAAAGCTTTTTGAGTCCTCATTCTCTAGGACATACACACACACAGATGCACTTTTTGGTAACTGGTTCTGTTCTGATCACAGCTCCTCCTTTCTGCTTTCCTCTTTTCTGTATTTATTTCTAGCACACCCAGCTCCAAACACCAACCACTGCAGCAAAACCTCCAGTTCTCTATGGCAGTAACAGCAGAAGGGACTTTTTCATTTTATAGAGTATCTAATAAGTCACAGAAATTAATCAGTCTGTTCCATCCCTGCTTTCTTTCTCATGGATGCAGTCCCCTCTCACTTACACCATGATCCTTTTTTCTATTATCTCCTCTTCTCCATTTCTGTATGAATTTGACTTTTCATTTTCCTTGCTCATGTTCCATCTCTCTCTCTCTGTGTCTCACAGTGGTGCTGGCACATGCAGCAAGAATATGATGGATGATCACCTGTCACAGCTTGTTTATTATAATTCAGACAATCAATTACACATCCCTAATGCTGGTTGTCCCGCTGCAAATTTACATGCTCGGCACAGACCAATGTGAAAATGGAATCTCATTTGCCAAATGTCTTTCCGTGGGTACAGCAGGATGATTACAGTCTGGTTGTTTCAACAGTTGTGTACGGCTGACAATGTCATCACTTACTGCTTGCCACAGGTCACATTGCTCCAAGGCATTATTTATTGTGTTAGGCAGGCTAAGGCTTTCAGAGGACAAAGCCGTTGCTAAAGCCACTAAGCTCAAGGCAGCAGGCAAGGTGGATCACACAGCAGGCACGGGGCTTCAGCACCCATCACCTGCCTTTGTTTCCACTGCCGAGTCCCTGGACCCTCTCCACCTTCTTTTTCTTTTATGGATGGCTGCCTTGTATTACAGGGCGGGCGAGCTCCTGCACTGACAGGCAGGGCTCTGGCAGAGGGAAATGCTGTTCATGCAGTTAAATAATCCCAGGGCAGCTACTGATTTAATAAGAAGTAAAGGATTGCAGAAAAGGAGACAAGGGGAAAAGAAAAAAGGGCTCGTGTT
Organism: Corythornis vintsioides; assembly: GCA_025447755.1. Taxonomy (NCBI): domain Eukaryota; kingdom Metazoa; phylum Chordata; class Aves; order Coraciiformes; family Alcedinidae; genus Corythornis; species Corythornis vintsioides. The sequence goes on along the minus strand of JAOEGS010014830.1, from coordinate 29,751 downwards.
TAGCTAAAATGCTATGTGGTAATAGGGGTTGAACCTGCTGAGAAAGGGTTAAGCAGATTTTACTGACTGAGTGGTAGGGTTCATTCTTCCATCTAGGCAGAAAGGAGGTGGGAGATGAACAGAAAAGAGGATGTAGAGTCAGGACTGAGCAATCCAACCTGAGAAGGATTTGATCTGAAGTAGCCAGAACCTGAGGGTAAGGAGGAAGGAGTTAAATTTCACATCACCTGTGTTCATGAGCAGGTTTGAGAACACACAGGTTCCTTTAAATGAAGGGTTTAGAAATACTATATGCAGGTTCTTCAACAACATGCCCAGCGACACATGCACATCCAAACGTGCCTACAAGGCAAAGGAAGATTCTTCTCCCTTAACAAGGGAGAAAGGCAGGGAAAGGAAGATCCTTTCCCTGACTAGGAGCCAAATTTCTTAACACCTTTCTGGTCACGGGAAAGAAGAACAGAGGAACAGCCCCAGTAAATCATCTTGCTGACTTAGCCTCGCCATTCCCTCACACAGAAATCAGCTGCTTCCCTCCACCTCTTTCTGCTCAACCCAGACAGACTGGTTTGGGTTTTGCACCTAAATTGCCTATGATCTAAAGCACCCACAAACTAGTCATTCCTGGAAGACTCTGGTGGAAGACAGAGTAAATTTACTAGACAGATTTCCTAAGTGCCAGTCTCAGTTGTGGAGGTGGTTGAACTTTTTTTCCAAACAGCAGTTAATCAGCCAGATAAACTACTTTAACTAAGTAAAAATGACTTTTAAGTATTCAGCATCTAAATGGTTACTCTAAAATTTAATATGTGAGGACAAAAATATTAGTATAATCTGCAGAAGAGCCATGACATAGAAAGTCAAAACCCAGATGAAATAAGAAGTCTCACCTCCTTCAATAAACAGGACTGACCTTAAAGAGACCTGGCCTGTTGTTCAAAATAGTGACTAAGGAGGAGGACAGGGTGAGCCTTCTCAGGCAGTGGAAAGGTGTAGTGCTGACAGCACTTCTGAAGATCTTAGAAGCCACCTACCAGCATTTTCTCCCTCTTGTGGGCACATGATGTTAGGGTGAGATCCTTTATTCTGCCTCATTTTTTGTTTCATGTTTCTTGTATAAATAGATACATATGTAGTTGCCTTTGACAGCAGAGAACTGGAGCAGATGAACTGGGAAGACCCTCTGAAACATTTGTTCTTCATGATACCAGTTGTATATCCATGGGACAGGGTCCAGCAAGTCTGCCTGTAGCAGATCGGGGGTTTTTTACTCATACACAAAATCTCTGTCTCAGCAACACTGTGAGAACTAATTTTAGTTGCAAATGCTGCTGAGTCAAGTCAAATCATGACAAAGCACTCTCACTCTCTCTGCATATGTATATATACACATACAAGCATTCACACAGGTGGGTTGACTGTGGTGGTTTCATTGTTAACCTGGTTTTCAGCAGAGGATCAGCACACTTAGTACTGAGGCTCCGTGTGCATCTCATTGCACAAATCATATAAGAGCATGTGAAAGGTCTGAAGTCCTTCTTACACAGCAAAAGGCTTCCTGTGCTCCTGTGAGCTGTGTGAGTTGGCATTAAAAAAAAAAAAAAAAAAAGTCAGTTGAGGGGGTAGGAAGGAAATGGAGCAATCAAGTGTGTAAGGAGTCACTGCTACCCATGGAGACTAATGTGAGTCTGAAGCTGGCTGGAGTGAATCATACTGAAAACAACTTGTTTTTCTTCAGAAAAAAAAAAAAAAAGCATCAGTTACACTTAGGAAGAGAAGTAAACAAATATTAGTTTTTCTTTATAAGAAGTCCTAATTATATCAGACAGCAGCCTGGGATAAGGAAGGGCACCTCTGTTGGGTTCTATGGGGTATGAGAAGCTGTGCTGAAATTGTCTGAGGGGTGCTGCATCACCACCCTACCTGCCTTGGTGCGAGAGCATCAGAACAGCGTGAGCTCTCTTGCTAAGACCTCCAGATGGACTCTGTAAAGCAAGGCATGTTCTGGGAAGCTTCTACACTGAGGCTACAGCATTTCCCAAGCCTGGTGCTAACTGTAGAGCACCTCCAACAACTACAGGAGAGTCACAAACTGGGCTGGCAACTCCCATGCCTGGTCTGGGAGCAAGGCAAGGGAAGACACTCACTGGCATTAGGACACACAATGGTCCTTCTGTGCCAGATTCTTAACTCAGTGTTTTCTGCCTGTAAGGGAAGCACACCTTGCCTCTGCAACGGGCAGAATACCTGAAGACAGACACAGTTACATAGGTCAGGAAAGGCTTCTGTGCTTCCAGGGAAGAAGGTTTTTCTCACTCTTCTCCAGCAACTAAAATCTTGGAAGTTGCTGTGAGACTCAATTCCAAAGAGAGCCACTGCCAGAAAATCCCATCTAGTAAAGAACTTTTTGCTCCTAACCAGGCAAATAATGAAACTGTTACCCTGTGAAACAGTCAAATTCTCAGGTTTACGAAGAAAGTTCCTTTCCTGCTGCCCCCAACAACCTCACTGCAATGGGAATTTTAGTTTGCTTATTACAGTGGACTCAAATTACACCAGACGTTTAAGTCCTAACTAGCATTTTGCTGTTCATGCAAAGTCCCACTCTGTCTTACAAAACAAAGTCATTTTTACAATACTGCGTAATAGTCCTGAAAAGTTCTCCATCCACTTGGATTTTGACTGTTTGACACTCTGCAACCACATGAAGAGGGACCACCTTTAGATCAAATAATTGTAGTCAAAACAGACAACACAGACAAAGGAAAGAAAACCGTGAGAGAAGGCAGAGAGAGTTTACTTGTCCAAGGTCAAAAGCAGAGCTGGTAATATAATCTTCCTATTCTTATTCCATTACTCAAACCACTAGGCAAAAGTGTCTTCCTAGCCTCCTCTCACCAGTTCTTATGCACCCTCAAACCACCCCCCAAAGTCTGCAGTGCATAAACATCCTACAAATCAGTAACACATGTAGACAGGTCAAATGCTACCCCATGCAAAGGGCATGATGAACCTGCCTGGAAAAAGTGACTCAAGATACTTATGAGACACTGCATATTGTCATAGGGCTGGAGTATAAACCTGGCTTGGTTTGCTCTGGAAGGCTGGGAAACACCAAATGCTCTCTGCTCCTCCTGAAAGAGGCTCTCCTTCCCTACAGCACCCCAGCCTTCTCTCAGGTTCCTTCTACATGACTGAGTACTTTTAGAGATGTTAAAAACATGCACACAGTATATTTCTGCATTAAAGACCATGTCTTTGCTTCTCCTCTGTAGAGCAAATGGTTCGTGTCGCTTGGATCCAAACACCTCTATCCACGTGGGCGAGCATCTCTTCCTGCACTGGTTGCAGGAGGCAGTGGAGGGGACTCACTGGTTTGCCCACAGCATTCCTAGCCTTGCTTGAGTGCACTTTGTAAGTGCTGAGGCTGGAGATGTGCTGAGTCAGGCGGCTCCCCCAGCTGCTCGCCGGAAACACAGCTGTTACACAAAAATAACCACCCAGGCAAGGGCTGCACTTCTTAGAGAAACAAAACACATCGACCCCAACCTCCAGCAGCACACTCGCAAAGATGCTGGATTAGATGCAATCTTGCTTTGTGCACTTCTCTTATCCTAGGCCAGCCTGTGCTGACTACTGTCCTGCTCTTTTTAGGCCGTGTCCAGGTGCCAGGCCAGGAGCTGGAACTGTCTCCTCTCCTGATTTTCTTCAACCAAACCAGGAAACCTGAGCTCACTGTTTAATTAGGAAAGTACGGGGGAGGGTGTCAGGCAGGTGGACAGTTAATAAGCTCAACCCTGTATCACAGCCCATTGCCTGTATCAGGTTATGGAACATTATCAAACCAGTGCTGAATGAGCTGCTGTTTCCTTGTGCCTGCGGCGTCCCCAGTTGTGCAGCAGCACCTGTTCCCTGAGCTCCAGCACAGGCTGTTCCCTCGCTGCTCCAGCACCGAGTCACGACTCTCGGATTCAGCAGCTACTTGGATAATGCCCTGGGTTCTTAAAGAGCTCCAGCTCCATTGCTGCTGGTTCACTCCCCTTGCACTGCGCTGCAAAGGAACCTGGGGGGATGGGGGAAGGAGGAACTGGTTTATTTAGGTGACCTATGTAAGAATTGCAAGGGCTTGTTTATCCGGAATGCAAGCTGCACTGAGGCATCCCCTACATGATGGCATTTATCAAGGTTTCCTGGGTTCCAAAAGGGTAATGATTCCCACGGAAATGCCCAGCCCCCTCATCTGTCAGCGGGGTAAGGAGGGGGAGGGCAGCAGCTCACTGTGCCTTCCCTTAAAAATCCAACACGGGCAGTGCCCACAGCCTGGTTACTACCTGGCATGTGCCATAGATGTGCTACACCCGCTGAGCAACTGGGTATCCAGGTAATAGATCTGCAGACACCACTCCAGCCCTGGGCACAGCGCTCCCTGCCTCCAAATTGGCCGATTAAAGGTCACTCCTGAACAACCTTAATCTCATTTCACCTCTCTCCAGCCACCCCGACGTGAGCTGCCCTTTCCCGCACCATAAGGCCAGGCTGCTACCTGGGGAATTTCACTTTGCAGTCCTCATACCTTAATTAATTAACAGATTAATTCAGAGAGGCCCAAACTGACAGACAAACAACGAATGTCCTGTGACAAGCCCCAGAAAGCATCACATTAATGACCCCAGAAATCAAAAGGAAGATAATTAAATGTAGGCTGGGGATCAGGGAGTAGACAGGAGGCAGAAGAAAAAAAATCCAACTTATAGTGGTCAGATTCAAAAAAAGGCAGATAACAGATATCAATTTGCACAATAATTCCACGAACAACAATGGGTGCCCAGAAATTCCATCTAAAGGCTGTAATATTAATTTAATAGGGAAAATACCTAATAGAATTCTCAGAGAATTTTTCAATTAAATTGATGGGCATAAATGGATATCTTAAGCTGAGGCCACAATTAACAGAAATACTCCACAAATTGCACTTATATATTTTATAAAGCCAGGCACAGAGCCTTGCCATGCAGGGGCTTTATTCTAAACTCTGCCATCCAGATGTAACTGCATTTAAAAGAATTTCCCTGCTCAGAGATGAACCACTTCCTTTTTGGATTTTTATTCTTCCCACAGACTTGAATATTAGCAATGATTCCAAGGAACCAGAAAGAACTAAGGATAGGGATTTTCTTGGGGTGTTTTTTTTCCCCTGTTTGTACAGTTTCTAGGGAAACTGGATCTGGTCTGAACAGGACTTCAGAGCTGCTGCAGTACCTAATATATTATTAAGAGCAGCTACCTGCAGGAGTCAGCTACCCTTCCACAGCTGAACACAGGGGAGTCTTGGAGTAACACAGAGCCTGGCAGTGCAGAGAGAAGGAATTTTAACAACATACCCATCCCAACCATTGTCAAGGCAACACAAACACAAAAACAGAAGTGCTAAAGATGGAAGAAATATCATCCCAGTGTCCAACTCACTCACTCATGGAATGGCCTTCACTGACTTCTGGATAAGCTCCCCGGGTTGCACAGTCTCAGACAAACTCTGAACTGGAGGGAAAGAAGCTGTTAACTCAGGATGCCAGCTCTGCTCATATCCCAAGTCCCCACATCAGCTGCCTCACTGTTCCCAGCCACAGCCTGCACAGTTGCACCCTCGTCCTGAGCACTCGCCTTGGCTCCTGCCAATGTAAGCAGAATGTGGTTGAGTTGTTCCTACAGATCACACTGTGTTTCTTCCCCCTACTTTGTCCTCTAGTGCCTAACAGGAAACACTGCAGAGGTGCCTCTGTGGCTACACATTACATTTAGTGACTTGAATCAGGCAAGAATCTCCACAGTAGGTAAGGTCTGTGTGGATGCCAGAGGGATGGGGACACGGCACGTGGGCAGCTTGCTCAGCAGGAGTTCTGCTGGGGGCCAGGAGAAGATCCATCCTTCTTGTGATTTCAGGTGCCTCAATCTTGTATCAATTACAGAGTGTTGTTGGTGAACTACAGGGCAGCTTTCAAAATTTGGAATGCAGAGACAGGGAGAATTCTGGTGGAATCTCTGTTGGCTATTGCAGTACAAGCACTTTTAGGAGCTGGGCATATGATACCTCAGATGAATTCAACACAGTTGTACCCTTAATCTTGTGTGTTTTTAGATTATACCCACACAGCAAGCTAAATTTTATCATAGAGGTACCACACATACATTTCATCCTTCCTCCCACACAATCCACACGGTGATGTACTCAACAAACTTTATAAATATTTGAATGAGAAGAGAATCCTACAAATAAAATAGATACTGGTTTTATTCTCAGCTTAATTATTATACAAGTCTATGGTCTCCGAGCAATTACCAGACATCAGTTTTCTGCAGTGGTGTCTTCTCAGCTCATTCTTCATTTTGGAAAGCTATGGGCTCTTCAATTTCTTAACAATTAACTCTTTCTGAATGAAGTGGGAACTGATATGTTCAGAACATCAGGACCCAGCTCCCTCAAATTAAGCCTGCAAAGATGCTGACATTTTGAATTAGGGGTACCTTTGAGCATTAGAGGCACAACGATCAGCTTTCTAACTTGTAAACCCAGCTCAATAAAATGTTACCCATCTCATAGTCATGAATCCTACTAAATACTGCTCAAAAACACTTTAAGCTTGTTGGACAGCAGGCATTCATGAATGCTAGGTGTTACTCTTTTTCCTGCAAAAATCCTTTCAGCAAGTCCATGCTGTGATATCTGGAAAAACAGCTTCCAATGAAGAAAAATTGCTTGTCACTTGCTGCCTCAAGATGTGAGATAGTTAAAGTTAAGCAGAAGCCATATTGCTGTGTTTTTCCCTTTCTTTCATAAAACACAAATAAAGTACCCTGTGGAAATATGTGAGCTGAAATGACAGGCATCTCTTGAATGCTTTTAATTGCTGCCAAAAATAGCCAGAAGCTTTCACCAAAGTTAACACGGACAAAATTTCCATGGAAAGCATCAGTTCTACGTGAAACAAAGCTGACCATTTCATCAGCTAAAATAAACCCAGCAATTACACACTTCATCTCTTCTGAAAATTCCATATTACATATATATATATATATGTACAGATAATATTGTGCTCAACATCAGTGGGAAATGCAAGAAGCTCAGTCTTATTTATATGACTATAAAGTAACATCATCCCCCACCACTAGTAGGCAGATTTGAAGCATAGAATCATAGAATGTTTAGTTAGGGCTGGAAGGGACCTGCAAAGGTCATCTAGTCCAGCCCCCCTGCAGTGAGCAGGGACACCCTTAACTAGACCAGATCATCTTCTCTTTGTTATTGTTACAATAGCACCTAATAATGCCCCTCAAGGACTAGAATCCCATTTGCAAAATTCAGCAAAATGCTCCCAGCATGTTCAACAACAGACTTTAAACTCATGTGTTTGGAGCTTCGAAAATCTATCCATAAAAATTTCATTGATAAAAATCTAAGTGGAGTTAGCAGAATATTAACTCCCCAGATTAAAAAAAAAAAAAAAAAAAAAAAAAAGCATCTTCTCTCATTATAAACATAATCAGTAGATCCTCCCCAGCCCAGACAAGAGGGTGTCTCTCTGGCTGTCTGAAGTCCTGGGCAGTATTGGGCCAAGACATTAGCACCACTTGGGCAGCTCTTGTCACCAGCCTTAGCAGAGCACGGACAGGATCTCATGCCACAGCTCAGCAGAAAACTTTTCTTCCCTCACAAAACTCCCAATTACCTTTCTCTTCTTCTCCTCATTTGTCATCAGCTCTCAAAGGATAGGGTTTTTTTTAAATGTTTCCTGCTCTTTCCATGAAACAGAAGAGACTAAGACATCCAGGTACTCAAAGCACTCATGTGGAAAATTGTGACTGGCTGCTCCAGACCTGTGACCTGACCTAGATCTTTGGCAGTGCAGCTGGATTCTCCCAAAATGAGGCTATTATCATTGTGAGATAATATTCTGGGACAGGTCTCTCTTGTTCCACTAGAAGAGGCTGGACCTGGGGGACTACGCTGGCAGTGTTCCTCAACCAAATTCTTGACAAAGGCAACATATTAATGGGTGTTTTCTAACTAAAACTGGAGAGAGAGAGAGAAAGAAAAAAAAAAAAAAAAAGCAGCCAGCAAAAACCATCCTGACCAGCAGTAGCCTAAAACCTGCTAAAACCTGTATTTCCTGAACACTGACAACTCCCAGTGGAGCCAACCAATTCACAAGATGTACAAGATGCAGGATCAGGCTCCTTGTGGTTCAAATTACTATTTTTCCAGTTTTCTTTATTTAAGTTTTACTTCCCCAGTGTCCAGAACAAACATACATCAGCATGAAAAAAATCCATTATTATGTCTAATGCTTTCCCCCTCAAACTACCATGAGCTCACCACTTCCAAAGCCCAAAGGAAATTAAAGCACAGCTCAAGAGGACGGCGCTGAAGGATACAACTTCAAACCTAAGAAAGCTGGGAAATTTCTGTGCAAAGGCTGCAAATCTGGGCTTGGAAAGGAAAGAAGCTTACAATGAGCTGTAATAAAATTATTCCAGTCTGTAACCTGAAAAGAGAAAGCCTGCCATTCAGCAAACAGGAAATCCCAGAATTTATAGATGACCCTGTTACAAAGCAAATGTTTTGGAACAAATCGTTCTTTCCCTAGCGCCTGTTTTCCACTGTTTTCTCTCCCGCACCTTCTCCTGTAATGCAAGGGCCAGAGCAGCACCGTCTGGCTGTCGCTGGTACTGGCGCTACCCCCACAAACATAAGATGTGGGGAGTAACCTAACAAGGGACCCGGAGCCTGAAAGCACGTCTGCGTTTTTTCAACTGTATCGGCATAATGAAAGGTATTACCCTCTCCCTATTAAACCTGCCCTTTTTTAATTCCCATTGATCTTTTTTAACTAAAGTACAATTACTTTCCTACTAAGAAAAAAAGAAATCCTTTAAGAACAGCTTGTGCATAGGTGTGTGATGGGCAGAACTTGTCCTCGGCCAGGGCTGCAGTTCATGTGCTCCTTGTTCATATGACACAGGGGAGAGCCCCGAGGGAGAAGAAAAAAAAAAAAAAAAAAAAAAAAAAGAAAGAGGAAAAACAATTAAAACCCTCTCCCAGCTTCCCCGTTTTCTGGTCATTACGTTTCCAAGACCAAAAGGCACTGGTGAGACAGCAGATGCACAAGAAAAAAGTGGAGTTCTCCACATGGTAACCAAGCTGGTCAGGAAAGAGAAATGCAGCTGGGTGCCAGTCTAACCCAGACAAGACACAGCGACCCTCTCCTTGCCAGCGCACCCCTGTGGCTGCCCTGGAGGAGGGACACACGGAGTCACGCAGCGCTGTCAAGAGCCACGCAGCGCACCCCTCTCCGCGCCCCCGTCCCCGCTGTAGCGCGCTCAGCAGCACGCAGCGGTTCGCGGGGCAGCTGCAGCCGGACTCCAGCGCTGCCAAGCGCCGAGCTGGAAACTCCTCCTTTGCCGTCTCAGTTCAGCAGCTAGTGGGGCAGCCAGCTCTCCCCTGCTGACACAGCCCGCATCTGTCCTCACTTGTTTCAAGCAACCGGGTCATACGGGAGAGATGTTCTGCGGTGATGTGCGGTGTAACCAAAGAAGAGGTGTGCCAAGGAGGGCCGGGCTCAGATAAACCCGAGAGAGCAAAGCACATGTCCCAAAGGACAGTGCTCACTGGATTCCACTGCTGACAATATGGAAACCATCTCTCACGGAGAACACTTTTTTTTCCTGTCCCTTTTCTTTCATCCTACCCCAGGAACGTTTAAAGTAACAAACAGAACTTCAAAAAAAATAAAAATCATCCTTCCTCTGCAGCGATCAAATTGTCTGGATTCCTACACACTTCAGAAAACAGATATTGAATATATCTCTCCTCAGCAAATTTACTCTGTAGCATAAAGCATCCCCCACAGGAAGTCTGTGAGGCTCAATCACTATGACACAGTCAAGGGAAATTTAGACAGTCAAGGAAAATTTAGACTGATGTTTGAGAAGCCAGGACAAAAAGGGATCAGCCCTTCTCAGGCTGAAGAAAAGGTGCCTCAGCTAAGTGGGGCTGGCAGACCAGGGCTGAAATTCTCTTCAGATATGCAATTACACTTATCCCTAGGGGGTTTGCTTTTGTGGTGGTGTTTTTTAAAACCCTTCTCCAGAGTTACCAATTTGCCTGAATCGCTTCTTATTCATTTCGTCTTCATGGCTTCTGAAGGCACCTAATGAAGCACTTTGAAGTTTGCCTGAAAACAAAACAGAACCAAGGAGAAAAAAAAAAAAAAACCAATCAAAAAAACCCAACCATCCTGAGATGACATTAAATTTTTCTCCTGAAACTCTAATCTTCAGGATTACAGCTCTGCTTTAACACTGTGATGTCTTGGATTGATGACCTTTGTCCTTACTATGCTTAAGTATCTTGGGGACCAAAACCCAAGATGTGGCACTGGCAATACCTTCTGCAGCCTTGATTGGCTTGACTCAGAGCTGGCTCTGAATGGGCCACTGGAGGTAAACATTTTCATATTTCAGGTTTTGTTCAGAATAATGTTTTAGTTGGGATCGTGCATAAATTGAAGTGAGGCAAATCTGGAGTCACTCATGTTTTCCAACAGAAAGATTTAAATTTACAGTAGTCTGAGAGTATAATCTGCACACATATCCCCCCTTAGCCAAGCCCACATATAAACACTCATAAAGCTACAGAAGCAAACACATTATTTACTTTATCCTGTGTCTCCCTCTCAAATATCAATCCACGAAGCCACATATTTTTGAGCATTTTTTTTTAATAAGAAATCAGAGAAGTGGAAGATTTATGGAGATGTGGCCAGTGTATGCTGAGGCTGCAGCCTACCAGATCAATCAGCTTTGTGATTATTATCTGTTGAAGAATTTTTTCATTTTAAGGTGGGGGGACAAAAAATAAAAAGCTTTTCTATTTTTGAAGAAAGCTATCACCATTTTGTTATATAAAAACTATTTAGACCATCTTGCAATGGGCCCAGTCATACTGCGAGCTGGTTCTTCCTGAAGGGAGGCTGCAGGCTTCAGACAGTTTATTCAATCATCTGTGCAAAGATTGATAATGTAGATGGGAATAAGAGGCTGGAATTGTCAGCCTGTCTGAATACTGAGAGCTAGGGACAGATTTTCAAAGGAGCTCAGCTCCCCCCTATAAATGGGCACCACTTAAAAACCACCCTGCACTGAAGAGCCCATCAGCTCGCTTTCAGTCGAGCACCGTTTGAAATGCAGGCAGAGGTGGCCAGTCTGCAGGGAGGGAATCCAGTTCAGATTATCAGGTGGTATTGTGTCATCATCACTTCTGTTACTAGAGGAGCTTGTGTTTTCACTCTGTGTTTGGCTCAAGGTAAATCCTTGGAAGGCAGCGAGGCTTGGTGCTGAGCAGCATCCACTGCTTCAAATCCAGGCAGGAATGGTAACACCTTGGAAGCAGGTAGGCCAATAGTGAGCTTTCTGCAACCACACACAGAAGGTAAGATGGTCAGTTTATCTGAGAGGCACATGTTCTGATGTTTTAACTGATGGCTTGTCTGATGGAAGCAAGAGTAGAGCCCAGAGTGGGACACTCTTCCGTGCAGCATCTAAAAGGGTGTCCAGTTGGACACAAGGATGGGATTCGATGTGATTCAGGTCCCTGGAGCTGACACTTCCTCCCTTCTACGAAGTAAGAGTCTGGAAGGGTCCCTCTTTGGCAGCAAGTTCTCTTCTTGCTGCAGTTTAAGACTTAAGTTTACTTCAGAACAGGTCTCATATACAAGCTGACAGTTAGCTTGCCAGGAGCTGGGAGTTGTAGGCAGTGCTGTGTGGTTTCTGTAAGCAGTTTTGAACAGCAACACACGTAACTAGTGACTCACATAATGAAGCTTCAGTGCTTGAAGGCAAGGAGGGCACAGCAAGCCACACCTTTGACATTTTGCCCATACCTTTCTGCTGCTCACACCAAAACATCCCTAGCTGTGCCGTGGCTCTTTGGAAAGGTTTTCAGAACTTCATGATGCATTGAACAGAGTAATTGAGACAGCCTGTGCCTTGCCAGCACCTACCCTTTCCTCCACGGCAAACCCTCCCCGCAACCACCGCTCACCTTCAAGTTTCAATCTGCTTTTGTCAACCCCGAGGAAGCTGTACAGCACTAGATGCAAAACTTATAGTAATTAAAATACCTTTCAAGATATGTAGGCCATATTACTGAGAGATGGAATAGGGACAAATAAAAAAAAATCATAAAGCAATTGTTTGCAAATGTGCACCAAAGGGAAGTTGCTTTATGACAGCTCTCTCCTACCTGAAAGTAGCATTCTGGGGAGAGAAAAGGTCTTTCTTCTTCAAGGACTTGCTTTTCAAACACATCAATATAAACTATGAATTCATTATTCTGATGTTGATAAATAAGGAAAGAATCTACCAGCTTATTTATGTGCTTTAGATAGCAAATTTTGTTCCTGCAGTCTGCTAGAGAAGTAGCTATTTCATCTTCACAGCTGTTAGAACCTGTTCTAAAACACACATACTCCAAGCTCTCCCTTGGGAGTGTTGTTACTATTTACTCTTAGATTAGAAGGAAGCTTTTTAACAGGTATTTCTGAGCTAAAATCTTATGTCTATCCTTTGCATATTTAACACACAGCAACTGATAAACACCACTCACCATGCCACAAAGCAACGCCAGCAACAATTCTCCAGTACTGCTACAAAACAAAGTACAATATTGAATTATAAATAAGAATAATATTTTTTCTATTGGATAAAGATGCCCTCCAAGACCTACCTAAATCCAAAATAGATGATGGGGTTTGCTGGCCGAGGATCCCATGACTCAACCCCTACTTCTAAAGTGGGTAAAATGTAAAATATAGAATATGTAGAATATGTAGCAGACTCATTTGCTGTGCTTGTGAAGAAGAGATAATTTAACCATCTCTCCTAGTTAAGAGCAACTAAAGATGCAAGAAAATAAAAAGCAAAGCATTCATAGAGGAAATTAGTATTTCAGCTAGGTTATTGCAATAAATAATAAATGGGAATTTAAGAAGCTGACTGTACTGTGGGAGCCCAAGTCAGAGATGAGACAGAAACTTCTATGAGTGGATAAGGGTATAAAAAAAACCCCTCCTTTGTATGTTGATTTAAGCTCTAGAAACAGCAGGTATATTGACTTTGAAGCTTAGGAACAGAAGTCTGATTGAACTCTACTATGAAGATACTATTTTTTCTCTTCTTTGCAGTGTTACCAGTGATGCCTCTTCAATTGGATACCTCTGCTGCTACTTTGTACATTCACTGAAGTGTAAAAATGTCCCAGCTACCAGCCTAAAAAAGATTTGGGTAACCAAAAGTAGCTCCTGTTAATATAAATAAAGCCTAGATCTACTTAAAATCATGGTCTTCAAACATTTTCTCTGGTAAAAGATAAAATTAAGATAGTCATACTTCCCTCAAGCCCATTTTAATTAATCAAGAATCATCAAGGATAGATGAACACACTTAGTTTGGAGCAGCTTTTTAACTCCACGGACAGCAGGGAAATCTCCTTATAACTCAGGGAGACACTTGCAGAGGGATGCTTGGTGGGATCACCACACTGGTCAGAAATGGTTCTTGAGATCTTACAAGAGATTCATATAGCCCTGAAAGGTCTTCAAGTCCAAAATCCTCCTTAAAGCATCACAAAGTTCACCTGCAAGCAGAACCTGAATTTTTAGATGCACTCCTCCTCACGTTTTGTTCTGCTGTAGCTGAGAGAAGCCTCCCAGAGATCTGAGTGTACAGCTGCATGGCAGCTACAGCTTCCTGTTTATTCTGAGCAGTGTGACCTGACATCATCTGTAGAAAGAGGTATGTACTTGAGGGAGGCTATTAAAATAAATACAAATGCACACAACAATGACATCCTTAATTCCATGGCATTCAAAACTCAACTTCACTTGCACCTCTATGCTAGTAACTGAGAGCTTGCAGCTACATTAATCATGGAAAATGGGCACAATGCCTTTCTCCGTACATTTTATTGGCACTGTCTTCGAGAGACCTGAATGCATTTGGCCTTATGTTCACCCACAGCTGCACCAATTTAAGTAGAGAGTGACTTCAAACCCAGTTAGTCAAACACTGGCAAAAGTCTGTAAGATATGTTTATTTTGGTTCACTAACATGGACTGGGAATACACAGTAAACCAAAGCTAAACACGACTAAGACCCTCTTAAATGGAAATAAAGTTGTCTGCATTATGAATGCTGAAACTCGTTTCAAATTCTGCTCCAATTCAGTCAGCCTCACTTGCCCATCCAGATGAGGCCCCTATTTCAAGGGCACTCTTTTTGCCTGTCAAGTGCAAGGTGGTTCTGTGGGTTGGTAAAAATTCTGCTGAGCAGTTATGAGACCACTGCAGGCCACTAGATATTTTAAAGATCTGTTAAGTATCAAAAAAAAAAATAAAATACTACTAGCCTTTGTGTTCTGTTTAAAAGAAAAACAGTTTATAAACTCTAGATGAACCTCTTATCTGGTGAATCTCAAAATCCACAAATTGGCTTGGAAAAGAGCAGAGCAGGGGAGGAAGGCAGTATAAATCTTTGAGAAGAAGAAATATAGATCCCAAGTCCATCTCATTCTTGCTGGGCAGAACACACGAGTTTTTCTGGCTATTGAGTAATGCCAATTTTTTTTTTTTTTTTTCTTTTACTTTTATATAGGCAATCACCATTGTATGTATTTTATCAATCTAGTATCACTGGAGCAGAATTACAAGGAAAGGAGGGGAACAGAGGAAGAAAGAAAGAAGCTGCCAGCATCAGGCTGCAGCTCAGCCAATGCTTGATTGCAGGTATAAACATTACACGCTGTATCAGCAAAGCTGGAGAGAGTGAGCCATAAACCTCCCAGGAGGGGCTTTACAGGGAAGGCTGACAATGCAAGTTCAGAGTCAGTGTGTTATTTGGAGACATCCTGAGCAACTAAAAACACGTAGCAGCCTTCAGGAAGAAAGCAAAAGGGAAGTATCTTCCACTTTCCAGTGCAAAGGGGCAGGGGAGGAAAGGACAGAAAGAAAACCCACATGGACCATCTAGCTTGGGGAAATCTTACATGTGCATGGGTAGGCAGGTAAGACACCTGCCCAGCCAGTTACAGCAGGAAGGCCCTGATGCTTGAAATGACTTTAAATGTAGGAAAGACTGTAGCCAGGGGCTCACTCTAATCATCTTTGTACTATCACCTTTAATAACTTGTCTCTGCTTGAGGAGATCCAGCACTCACATAGCAGCTATTAAGGCTAAATTGCTTTCATTAATAGAATTTCCACATTCCTTCTGTGCATGTAGCCCAATGTCCTCTATAAACAAACACTAAGCTTTACCATAAGAACTGACAGTGGAAAAATATCCCCATTTTATAAGATGTGACAGATGTAAGAGACTTGCAAGGCTGGGGCTGGAAGGGGCACTCAGGAGAGCTAGCTCATGTTTCCCCAAGCTGTGCTCCTTCCACAAGCTGCCAGTATTTTGCAGAGCCCCACAGTCTGAGTTGTTACTGGGCAGAAAAGAGCAAAGTAGTTATGAAGGCAAGAACTTCCAAACGGCTCCAAAACCCTGGCCATATTTTCAAACAATTCTCCTCGTGGTAGGACCCATTCAGAAAACCTGTTGGCACTGGGCAGCTCTGCCAGCAACCTGGGCAGCTGCAAAAACCTGCCCCAAGAGAGGGGGTCTGTCCCTAATTTGGCATAGCATTAGAAACATTCTACAACAGCAGGAACGACTGGCAGAGTTGTTTATTGCTGCTGGTAATGAAGGAGCCTGAGGAAATCCACCTTGACTTTCAGATTTCATTTTGAATCTACAGGACTGCACCTAGGGGTGCTTTTTTAACCTATAAATGAGGAGAAGCTGATCTGCAGTCATTGAGAAAACCCAACATCTATAATAGTGTCTATCTAGCAAGATACAGATGATGAAATGCAAACTGTTCATTTTCAAAAGCGAAGCAACCACTGGGATGAAAGTTTAATCATTCCTTGCAACAAGAAAGGCAGCAGTGGATCAGCTGGTATTAGCTATAAAGGGTTAAATCACCTTTACAAAAGCCCATGTAGTTCCATCTGATTAAATAGGAGATATATTTTCCTAACCTTCTTGCTCTAATGCCAATCCACTATAAAGCTACCCCAAGGAATCATTCTTCTGGAGCTGCCAAGTGCAAGATCTTAGTCACTCCAAGAATCAGGTCAGGACTCAGAAAAGTTGGGTTTTTCCCCCTGTGACCTGAATGAGAGGTACTCTGACCAGTGAGGGCAGGAGGGGTCATGGGTGGCATTTCAGATTGTGTGCAGGAGTACCTCTGAATGATACTGTGAGAACAGGCCTTGATTATACCTAACCATCAGGTGAGATTATGTAAACTCAGACTAAATGATCTTATTTTAAAAGGCTCTGTGATGTATGATGAAGGTACTGTATATATAACTACAAACCTATCCAAGTAAATGGAGGTAGCAAATCCATTCCACAGTGCCATAACTGCTACAGAGAGACACACTGCCTTCTGGATAGAAAAAGGAATTGAGAATGTGGCTTATGTTGTAATGTTGTCTTGGAAAGAAGTTTAGAGCAGTTCCTAGTGCCAGGAGGAGTTGTTGCCTCTGCTGTAGATGTTATGTGGCCCTGAATAAATTACTCACACTTCCAGTTTATCAGCCTAGACCATAAGGATGACATGTATCTCAAAGGTGTTTTAAGAATTAACCCCTTAATGTTTGTAAAATGATTTGAGATCCCTCTCTAGACAGTGCCATGGAAGAGCAGCCTTGCTACAGCAGTGATTACAGCTTTCCATAGATTTTAACTATGATAAGGAAAGCTCCTGCAGGAACACACTGCTAGGAAATTTAATGCAGCTGTTAATCCTGGAAGGCTCTGATTTGCAGAGCTAAGTCCAGAATGTGCAGAGTTGGGTTGTGAATAAAAATGACCTTTTACACACATTCTCAAGCTTTTACTACTGGAAAGCTACAGAGCATCACATACAGTTCAAGTATAAAAGGAGTATTCATGGTCCCAAATGTCCAGCAGGCCATTCCACCAATGTGCCAGGCTCAGAAATGAGGCAAAGTGAGTTCCAATAAAGCTGAAAGGCATCTACCTGGCATGCAGGACTAAGGAAGAACCCAGAATTTGGAGCAGTTAGGCCTTTGCAGAACAAGACTGGGATGCCTTAGAGAAGGGAGCAAGTGTAGTAGGTGCAAAAGGTGAGAGGCCCCCGTTTTCAGAAGCAATAAATTAATGAAGATCCAAAGTGACAATCTGAATATGCATCTACCTCTGCCCTCCCTCCCACCTCTGTCATTTCCTTGGGGAAGATCTCAGTTCTTGTTCACCTCTGGTGTGATTCCCTTGAAGTCTCAGCTGTTCCAGGGAAAGTAAATAGGGTTTAAAATTAATTATCAATTAAAATGAGGTTAATCAGCACCAGGCTTGTCATCTATTATCCTTGTAAGTGAGACAATCCTGTCCTCCCGCAAAACCCCTACAAGGAACAAGGCCAATAAGACTCAGCAACAAAGCCTGTTCCCTCCTGACCTTTGCTATGTTTAGGAAGAACAGCTAAAATAAGCTCTAATCCTCAGCCAGGCCAAACACTGTTGAGAACAGCCCTGTTTAACCCTTTGGATGCACTGTGTTGCAAAGTGTCTGGACAGCAGAACATGGTCATTATCCTACACTGTTTGTTGCTATGTTAGTTGCAATATATTGGCTGGATATGGCCTTCCATCATCCTAGCATGGAAGCAGTTAACTTCTCCAAAGCCCTGCAGCTCTCCAGCAGAAAGAGTCATGCTCTGGGTGTTTTGGTTCTAGTGGGATATACTGGTTTGTACAATGATTTACATAAAGCCTTTGTTTCAAATGCTTTCCATGTTTCCTCCCCATTCATGTGAACAGGTACACTTAGGCAACTTGCTGAAAAGCCAAAAAGCCTGAATACACTTACCTGCAAATTTAGACCTTTAGAGAAGCAAGAAATCTCACCACTAACATGTGCAGTCCAAAATATAACATTTTCCCAGACATAGAGCAGAGCTCTGACCTGTGCAAATGACTTATCTGCCTTTATAGCCAAGAAAACTTGTAAAGAACCACTTAATTTTTTATTTATCCATTTCCATATCTGTAACATGAGAAAGTATTTAGTAAGGTAAAAAAAATCATCATGAGAAAAAATACCTATGAATGCAGGATACACCTGCATCTCAGGACTCAGTTACACATTTCTCTTCAGCAAGGGATATGCACGGGTGTGAGACAGGGTGCCTTGCACAGTGCCAGTGCTGCTTCAGAACCATCCTTGTCTAGTAATCCTTGTGAGTCCACAAAGCTTTTCTTAGAACTCCATTGCTTGCTACAAACATGGAGAAGGAGACTTTCAGAGGCACAAATGAGACTTGAAAGAACAAAAATTCTAATGAGCTGAAGTGACAACACGAGCACTTTGCTTCCCTTTGCATGTTAAAAATATCACAGAATTGTTTTTGGACCTTGGACCTTTAACACTGGATTAAAAAAGAACCCCAGTTTTTCTGAGTCTGGACATTGCCCACTCTTCCTCACACCCCAACCCATCAAACAGAACTGAAAGATGTGTGTCCCTTTTTTAGCATCTCTTGGACCTCTATTTTAATCTGATTTTCTCTGTTCCTATTTTACAATAATTCAGTAGTGCGCATGCATGTGCACATGCTAAACTTCTCTCTCAAAATACACATTTAAAAACCAAAACAAAACCAAAACAAACCAACCCAAACACAACAAACCACAATTTGTTCCAATATGCCTCTTCAAGTTGTTAAGGGGGCAGCTCAGCTTTGGGGTTTGTGCAAAAAGCTTCCTGCCAAGAACTGAGACAGAGCTCCAGCCTTGGCCTTTGCTGGGGGTCTTGAACTCCACGGAGTGGAGCTGCATGATCTGGAGAACTCAACCAGAGGATGCACAAGCAACAGATCCCCAGCCCTTGATGCTCATCTATGCCAAGGTGGTCCTGATCCCTCTTTGTGAGTAGGAGAGACTACAGAGGAACCCCAAGGAGCAGAGTATGACCAGAGAGGGTACACAACAGAAAGAGAATGCAGCAGCATGGAGTCAATTAACAGGGTGGGAAAGCATCAAGTTCTTTAGATTCCTTCAGCACAATCCTTTGACCCTGATGTAAAGATAACAGGGACAGGAAAGACAGGCAGCAAGGCAGCACAGGACTGTGGTGAGGCTCATGCAAGAGCCAATTCTGTGTGAAGCTTCACATGAGGACACCTTCATCTGCAACAATCTTTCCCCTCCTGGAGACCTTTGATGTAACACAGAGATCCACTCCCAGTTACTGGAAAATAGCCTTGCTTTTATCAACAGACAACCTGGACTTAAAGGAAGCCTTGGCATGATAACATAGGTAATATGGCAGGGAAGAAAATAATTACAGGGATTTAAAGCAAAGAAAATCTGGACAGCCCAGGATATCAGTGTCAATAGTTTCCCACAGGCAGGTTACTCCAATTCCAGATTCCAGTCGAAAACCAGTTAACGGATCAACTTTGCCCAGACCTCAGTGGTACCTGCAATATGAGTTGCTTTATTAATTTCTGCTCTATCCTTTATTTTCCCCATTCTTCCACTGAGGGGCTGCTCTCATGGCCAGAGCTACACACTGCTGCTTGGCAGAGCTGCCCCCACTAAAACTGTGTGGGAACAATTAATTTAGTATCTCTAGTGATTCTTCTAGGAGAAGAGCGAGATATGGATACAGGTCTAGACTGGAGGGTACTCTGCTCAACATCAGCAAACAGAGGTTACATTCATTATCTTTTGGGCACCCAAAAGCAGACCTTAAAATCTGCCTTCAGAGTCAGACCCAGAGACCCACCACTACCTAAAGCTCTCAGCTAACCACCACTGCTCTGGGAAACTGGGAAACACAAGGGCTGGGAGGCAGATGTGCACTCTTGGAATCCCACTGTGACTGGAGTTCTGTATCCAGTTACTGTCTCAACAAAGACATTAGTAAAACGAAGCTGTCTTCACCCTCCCCCTTCTCTCTTGCTCTGTTACTGGGATCTATTTTTGGTGGCATTTTGGTCCCACTTAGAACATTTCACTCTGTTCTTTGCCAGAGTGTTTGAGACCTCTGTGCTCAGGATGCAGTCGGTGTGTACCTGACATCTTTCACAGAAAGCTGGAATCAGGAGTCTCCTTCACTTACAAATTCTAGTCTTTTAGGATTGAGTAAACTGAGTAAAAGCAGGGGAGAAAACCTCTACTAATCTCTATGCTTTCGAGTAATCTTTAGTACATACCATATAGTATATTGTACATACCATATAGTATATTGCTTTATTTATTCTTGTCTAGTTCAAATGGTAACATTGTTACCCACCTATGCATGTGTCCATGTACTGAAGATTTATTTATATAAACAACCACTGCTGAACAGAAACAGTCTCCTATAGCTCAGTACCAGTACAATCCCATCCACAGCACAGACTCGATACACATACTGCTGTTTTATACAGAAAATCAGAACCTCATTTAATCAGTTTTCCATACAGTAAATCTCTGTGCCTACAAAGCCCAGGGAGCAGAAAGGAGTTGAGTTGAGAGACCCTGCTTGCCTGCTTCTCCACCACCCTGGGCTTTGCTGCTGGCTCTGGCTGTGATGAGGTGC
This sequence comes from Corythornis vintsioides, assembly GCA_025447755.1. Lineage (NCBI taxonomy): Eukaryota > Metazoa > Chordata > Aves > Coraciiformes > Alcedinidae > Corythornis > Corythornis vintsioides. The sequence continues at coordinate 9,036 of JAOEGS010014830.1, read as the reverse complement.
GGGATGCCCTCTAGTGATGTAAGGTTCCTATCTCTGCAAAGACGTTGCTTCTCATGTGGCCTTAGAGGTCTCTGGGCAAAACAGCAGCTTGCAGCCTAAGCAAGGCAAAGCAGTAGAAAACATTAGTGATAATACCAGCACACCCTTAATCCTGGAAAAGGCACTCTGCACGTGTCACCTGGCTGCTGCAAACACTGCTTTTCTGACAGGCCTGCAGGGACTGGGGTTGGCAGGCTGCAGAAGCAGCCTCACAAAACACTTCTGTCAGGAACATTTCTGCAATGGCTTCCTAGCAGGAGGAAGAGACACTGAGGGAAAGGTGGCCCCATTCCTCTGGCTAATGGCTGCCTTTGGCAGTCTTTCTGCGAAGGTGAATTTTAAACATGGGTCTCTAACGGGCAGAAAGGTAAGAGCAGAATTATCAGGTACAGGTAAGAAGGCTGTTGACAAGAGAAGCAGCAGTGACCCAGTGCTTGAATCCTCAGTGGCACTCCACAGGCTCCCAACTCCAAAGCACTCTTTAGTGGCTGGGAATGTATGTACATGAGGCTGTCATTCCCATTTACCATGCCTCTAGCTTCCATTACACAGTGATTTTCACGTGCACTGACAACTGTCAGTCTAAGGACTTGGCTCAACTTGAAACCCATTTTCCTGCTTCTCCTGAACCCTGTGATCAGATCCTCCATCTGAGCCTGGAAAAGCAGCAGCAATTAAAAGGATCTTCTCATCATCCTGCAGGCACCATTGACACACACTGCAAAGGAGAATGAAGCATTCTCCAGAGGCTGTCTGCAGCACACCAATGTCTGGGAGGATGCTGCCATTTCCCAGCAGCTAGGCAGGTATTCTTCAGCAGACTCCCCTAAGGATACTAAGGCACTTCCAAACTGAGTTGTTGCTGTCAGTACCAACTTCAGCAAATCTTAATTTCTTCTAATTGTTAAGGATCACACAGTATTTGTCATATTGGAAGCATTTACTCAGGTAAACCTGGCAAATGAGAGCTGGTGCATTTAACTTCAGTGGAATATTTTCTTTTCAAGAGGTTTTAGAGCAGCTTAGAAGAGCCAGGACCAAAGGGGATGGAGTGTGCCCTTGTACGACTGGATCAGCTCCATCGCAATTATTTGATTCCACAAGAGGTCACCAACAATCTGTGCCCTGCTCCTTTGCCAAGACACAGCAGAGAGCAGCCACTGCCTCCTCTTTGGCACCAGAAGAAGCATCATGGTGCCAAACACAAACCAGAAGATGACTTCCTGAAAGGCAAGCTACAGCCAAGTGTCCAGCTGCACTGCTTTCAAAATGCATGAAAAACATGTAGCATTAGAATAGCACTGTGGAATAGAGCAATTAAAGCTCATTGACACACTAACTAGGATGAAGTCAGTTTTAAGATGCAGCAGCCAAAGGGGATATGTACGCACAGGCTTGCATTGAAATAATTGTCAGAGTAAATCAAAACAGATTCCTGTTAATTTAGTTCAAGGTGTAAGTTGACACAAGCCCTTGCTTTTGGAACCACAGCAGAAGAAACAAACTTGCCTCCAAGTAAGATAAGCAGTAAATATTTTGATGTATTCAGCATCCCACTAAACTGAGAGCTCTGAAATCTATCAGGCAAACTCGCTTACATCATACAAATAATGGCAAAAAAACTTGGTGACATTCATCATTTTCTTTTAAAATGTCAAGCAAGAGTGCAAGACTGATAGCCCAGCAGCACTGCTGCTGCTGCTGTCAGCAACTCATTTAATCAATGGAGATGTTAATTCTAATAATGTCCTGTGCTCCATTTAATTTTGATTACATCATTGGTTTCTTTTCCCCCTCAGTCAAATTGCACACTGCTCACGTTTACAAATAAGAGCTCTGTATTTCTGTTGTTCTCCATCTTGAATTTTCTTCTCTGCCACTTACACTTTTGCTTAGCTTGTCTATTATTTGGCTGAGGTTTTAAAAGCTAAAGACCCATCTGCTCTGCTACTGAAGATCCAACAGTAGGTTTAATTCTGAGTAGTCATTTGCCCCAGATTCGTGGTTAAGATCCTGCCCATGGATAATATTCCCAGCATGCCAGTTTCACTGTCACCTTCCTTCCCCTACACATTGATGCATTTCAGTGACACCATCAAGTATGAAATACTGCTGTTCTTGACACATCTTCTACTCTTGTTCTTTCGGGGCTTTTGAATCCTTACCTTTTGCAGAGCTTCCTTACTAGAATACCAACAATCCAAGCCAAACTACAGTAAGCCAATAGGGATGATAGCTCCAGACTTTGTATAATAAGAAAAAATAAATTTGGTATCTTAGCTGTTCAGCAGCTCATATGAAAGCAAATAAAAGCATGTTCCTCATTATTTGAAGCATATCAGGCAACTCCTTTCAGTAGAGAAAGTGCAAGCTATTGCTAGAGAAATGATAACTCTTCTTTAAGGGTCAGCAGCTCTTTTAGAGCCCTTCCCACTCCTCTCCAGCCTCCATGAAATGGATTTTAAAACAGAAGATACAAAAATTCAATAATTTGTCTTGCTTGTATGAGTAAAATTATCTTCCAACATAAACATACAGATATGCTAAACAGAAATTGAATGTGGCCAGAAGGGATGAAAAACAAAGAGACGAAAAAAAAAGCAAATGAAAAATAGGAAACTAGCAAATAGAACTTTAAAAATAGCTCCCGTGGTGATTGCAGGGCTTGAAAACCACTTGAATACAGGCAGAATGTTTATCACCTCTGAAGAAGCAATCTTGTGAAACCCAGGTCTGGCAGTTTTTTAATGGCAGATTGCTGATTTTTTTAAAATATGGTAATTAAAAGTCCAGTTGTTTTATACAGGAGGTAGATTAAGAGCATTTCCACACTCAGTGCTTTGCTTCTCAAGCCAGAAGAATGACAACACTGTCAAAAATTATGCTGTTGCAATAATCTTCCTCGACTGCACTTGGACATAAAAATTTATATCTGTTTATGTTAATATTACATTGATAATTTCTCAGTTTTGCTAAAGACACATAAAATTTATATGATATTTCCCAACAGACATGAATGCATGGAAGTGGTCCCAAGGCTGAAATTCTGTATAATTGCCTTTGCAGCAGAGTTCATCCTTCTTACTCAGGTACTATAACTAATTTATTACATGTGTCTTATGTCTGAGCTTGTCAGCACTTAATTATATCCTAGAGAAGCAGCTCGCCTGTCCTGACAAACTACTACTCTCCATGTTGCTGCTCTTATTAGGACATGGAACACTTGTAGCTTAACACGCTACAGCCAGCAATGAAAGAGCAAGTCAGCCCAGGAGAGACTGCAGCCTGTAAGCTAGAGCTGTGCCATCTAAGCAGAGCATGAGGTTTGGCCCCTGCAGCATTCCCAACCAGCAGCAGCAGCAGCTGGGACCCGACCCTTCAGTTTAGGCTCAGGGAGCAGGAAAACTCCCCCTCTGACTACCAGGCTGGAAACTGTACTCAGGTACTTTACATGAGCTCTCATGCTTAAAACATTCAGTCCCACCAAAATCCATGTCGTTTAAAGCCAGTCTGTATCTTTAAGTAGCTTTATCTGACCTTTTAAAATCAGACATTTCTCTTTCAACCACTCACCGTATCTTTAATCCTAGTAGCTTGTGTTGGGCTACAGCACGTACTTCCAGAGAGGCCTGTGTTCATAAAGCTCCAGCTTTGGGATCATGAGAATCAGAAGAAGGCAGCTTCATTTGAGCAATGTTACCTTTTCAGTGGCTGCAACTGCACAGTTTAAAGCCTATGTGCCATTTTGCAGCATTATTCTGCCTTGTTTTGTTTAAGCTTTTCAACAGTAACTATTGTAACTCACTTTTGGCAGGTTTTTGTCCTATAGGCAGGGAGAGGCTCAATCTGTTCATTACAAATGGTTCAGGTTAAATTAGACACAGTAAAGCACTCAGTGCAGAGCAGGACAACTTAAATTATTTAATATTAAATATATTTTATACCACTCACCTTTTGTTGGCAAGCTTATAGCAATTTAGTTCTTAACAATGCCATGCCACTGCTGCTAGACACCCCAATTTCCATTTTCATTATAATCAGAACTACCCTTTGCTCAAAGAACTGCTTCTTGTAATGCCACATTTTCTGTGTCCCTCTCCTCTGTGGAAGCATTAAGACCATCTAGGAAGGATCTGCATGTTTGGGTTTGGCTTACTGGAAAAAAAAAGTAGACAACTTCCCTCCTTTGTATGAGATTCTCTAGACAGGCCATACACGCACAGAAGGACACACTGTCACCTGAACTTCTCTACACACAGCAGCACTGAGACTCTGAATAGCTCAGGCAGACTGGAAGTGCCTTAGAGGAGGCATTTCTGGAGAGGTTCCTGTCTACACCAATAAAGCCCTTGGGTGAGCTGGTCCTTTTAATGGGTTGTGTGCCTTGGAACATATTTTTTACTACATGCAGGAGTGTATCTTTGAAGTCAGCAAAGCTTTTGGATTGGCACAGTTATAGTGCTGGTGAATTGTAACATCCTGGAAAATCCCTTTTAAATGCCAGACTACGACTTGGAATGTACCCAAGCATTTGCAGCAGGCACAGCAAACCAGCTTTTGGAATTTAGCCTTCGTGCTATGCAAGCACTTAAAACAGTATAGGCACGTTCAGGAAAGCTCAGAGCACTTGAAGTCAAGCAGCATAAAATAAAGCAGGACACTGGATTAGCTAGTGTAAGATTGGGTATGGGAAAATTCTGTGCTTGCCTGCTGGGGGAACAGGGGCTCTGCTTAGGAAGCTACACCTCAGATTCACAGTAACCACACTCAGAGCTGGATCACTTCTTCTGCAGCAGGTGGAGAGGGATTTCTAGAGGAAGGTTTTTTAACTAGGAGAAGTTCCAGTTGTTTGCAAGAACCAGTGTTGTAAGTATCCCCAAGTGCTGACAGCAAGAGCAGCTCTCTCTCCCTGATGGGCTGTTTCTCCTGCTAGCAAGAGAGCCTCCTTCCTGACTGCTCAACAGAGGAGCTGCTCCAGGCTGCCAGCTGGTAGGAAACTTTGGGGTGATCCCCTGCCATCAGCCATGGCCCGAGCAGGAACCCACAGCTTTGAACTCACTCAGGATCTTCCCCAGAATCAATAAGCCTGTATCTAAACCTACAGCTGCAGAGCTCCAGACCTCTAAACCACAGAAGAACAGAAACAGCTCACGTGCTTTTAGGTGAAAAGAAGCTAAAAAACTTCAAACCAAGTCCCTCCGTTACCTTTGCAAAGTGACCTTGTTCTCAGAAACTAAAATTAATCCCATTTTACATTGTATTTCTGGGTCCTGCAAATCAATGGTCAAGCTGTGTCTCTGCAAAGCAAGCTCAGGTTTTGTTGATAGCTCCGTACCCTTTGTATATATATACACCCTGGGAATGCCTCACCCTGGCTGCGTGTTGTGTCCCCATTAGCCAGCTCAGTGCTTCAAAGGGATTTTGTCTGGTGCACTAGGGCAACAGGCACAGGTTTTACTGGTGTCTTGCATGCTAATTTTTACAAGCATTGCTAAATCTCCGTGTTTGAAGAATTGTCCAAGTACTAAGGTTTGTAAGAAGAATGACTCTGGATTTACAGGACTAGTGCTGCCCTGCCAGTCACAGCTGGAGTTCAGTGCTAAGAATGGGCACTCTGCTCTCAGACTCTGCCCTGCACTTCTGGGGTCACCTCTATTTGCTGTTATCTTTGCAAGATGAAACAAAGTGTAGTCATGTCCTTTCTTTTTTTTCCCCCACCATCTATCCCTCAAGTGGTATAGCAATAACCTCAGGCACATGCCAATCATTTCTTAGGCTCCTTCTTGTGACCCGAGGTAGTCATTACAGAGTAAATACTGAAAAGAAAATAAATGCACTTTTTCCTCTTCTTTGATTAGACTAAGACATACTAGAGAGGCCTGGAAATATTTCAGGGAGCTTGCTTCTCCAGATGCTTGGTGATTTGAGAGCCCTTCCCATGCTTACAGCTTCAGTAGAGCTCAGGGCCTGTTACCCTGGGGCACTAACTCATCTGAGATACTACCAAGTAAGACACACTGCTTTGCTTGTTGCTTCTGCAAAAGAAGTAGGTGACTAGTTATGAAGTCTTAGTGGTTTGTGATATTGGTGCACAAATACTTTTTTTTTTTAAACGTATTTCACCATCCATGACAAAGTAACCCAAAAAAAAACCACTCCAGGAAAAAAAAAAAGTTATCTAAATGAAAGGACAGTTCTGTGCCCAGGAGAAGTTTCATACAAGCTGTCTACGGAACATGCAGCATGATGCAAGCCTGCATTTAATGCAGTGTTACCTGGTTTGGGGTTGCATCTTGTGCAATCCTGTCCCTCAAAGGCTAAAATGACAGGGCTTCAGGAGGAGATAAGCAGATAAAAAACAAGAAAAGCAAGTGTGGATATGACTATGTGGATGAGCAACTAATGACAAATTGAGCAATATAAATGAGGTTTTTACTATGTTATAAAAAAACCTGAAAACTCAGTCATCATCTCACCCAGAAAAAAAATAAATGTTTTTCCCCAGCTCCTGGGAAACCTTGTTTCCTACCTAATTCTAGACCAGCTGTCTGCCACTGGGCCAGGGGGACCTTGTGATCCCAGTATGATTCCACACAAGCCATGCTGAAGACAAGGAAGAGACCTTGAGCTAACGACCCTGTGCACTCAGAGCAGCGAGGCAGAGATGCTGTCAGTGGATCTACAGCCGGTTCTCATACCCGAGCAGGAACTGAAGGTCACCAACACACACATCAAGCCTCCATTTGTTGAGACATTCTTTTGCCCACTTGCAACTTAAACTTGTGGCATTTCTAGCTACTCCGGAGCCAAAAGCACTGGGGATGTAACCAATGAGACAGTAAGCAAAGCAGGGATACTCAAATGCACAGGATTAAGACAGAGACAATTCCCAGGCTCATGGGAATCCAGGGGTCACAGAAGATGACAAGGAACACTTCTTGTGGTGACACAGTTTGCACCCTGTCCCCTGTACAATGCTCCCAAATGTCCCAACTGTTTTGCTACAATTTCTGCCCTCTTTAATTCCATCTTTGGGAATTAAATATTTACAGACCACCCAATATTTCCTGAGAGGACATGGGAAGCTTGCAGCCCATCAGCACACACACTGAAAATGCCTGGATTATTTCTGCCTGCCTGTAGTACTTGACAAGGAGCCAAATGAAATTTCATCTACTATAATCATGATTGTCCCAGTGATTTACTTATCTCTGCATGGACATTACAAGCTCCATAGCTTTTGTCCACAAATGGGGAAAGCTTATGGTCCATTTTTTCCAGGTCATTAATAAATTTAAGATGTCAATCTCAACAGCAAACCCTAGAATGCTCACTTATTTTACTTTTTTTTTCATTTCACTGCAAGATGCAGTTGATCTGAACAGCTCTTCTCCTTAATACTGCATTTTGTGTGGAAGCCCCACATTTAACCTCTTGTTCCAAGTGCTATCATATAGGTGTTTGTGTCAAATAAGTGACAATTCCAGACAAAGGGCGAGTCCCTATTCCAGAGTCCTCCTCAATATTTGTTGAGGTTCTGGCTCCAAGAGGTCAGGTGAAGACACAATCAAAGGAAAAAAAAAAATTGGTCAAACTTGGAAATCATTCAAGAAAAATAAAATCTTGATATACTGGAGGTTTCATTTAGCAGAGGAGGCTTAGCAGGAATTTTTACATGGAAAATAACATATTGAGTGGTCTGCTGTAGCATTCTTACATCAGAGCACCTTCACTGGCTGTGGTTAGAAATAGGATGCTTGCAATTGCTTATATGACATGAAAACTCTAAATGACTCCTGGGGGCTGCTTTGCATTCCCCTTGAAACTGAACTGAGTGTCTGCTGGGGTCAGCCCAGGCTGCAAAGTCAGAATGATGGACCTGGTTGGCCACAGAAGAGAGAACCCTCCAGACTGGCAGGCTCTCAGTCTAATGCCGTTATGCAGCCAGTTGACAAAATTACTTTATGGGGCTTTAACTGGAAGCATTTACTTTTGAAGTAACATAAAAGAAAGTCTCCAGAGTTCTTTCCTCTTGCTCTCCAAGAGGATTTTTAGAACTTGACTAGCATATACAAACAAAAGGTGATTGATGAGAATATTCATTCTCTGCTGCTTGTTTCATTTACTAAGTACTTGGGAAGCAGAGAAAAAATGTAAACCAAAACCAATTCCTAATATTTCATGTGTGAGAGAGGAAAATATTTCTGTAGAATGCTCTGATAGTCCTGTAAAAATTTTATATCTGGAAAATAATAGAATTTCTTTGGGAAAGGGATTTGGTGTTAAGATGACTGATTTCCCAAATCCTTCCTGAGAGTTCATGACTCACAACTCTGAGCCCTCAGACACTGAGGACATTCACACACCACTAGCAGGGGAGTACCAAGGAGTTTCACAGAGGTCTGCTGATGACAGAGGTTAGCACTTGCTGACAGTACTTAACTTCTCTTTCACTAAAAGAGATACCCACTGGGAAACTTTTGATATCTGATGCCCCAAAGACATAAATAAACGGTCCATTTTTATTTAAAAAAAACATAAACAAAAACCAATGCATTTTTCTTCCAGTCCACCATCCTAAGCTGCCAGTGCTGCCCCACACACAGGTACACCACAGCCACACACTCACACAGCACAGAAGTGTCCAAGGTACAGCTTTTGCTGATGGACAGGGTTAACCATAGCAGCAATTTGATGAAATTAAAAATTATTGAAACTAAATACTATGTCATCCTCAAAGATGCAATCCTGTTTACTGTTACTGCACTGGCAGCCAAGCCCCAGCTGCCCCAGATGGAGCAGATTAATTCTGACGCATCCTCCTTTCAATGTCATTCACTCTGCAGTCCAAAAGCTTCACTCCCAACTCTATCAAGTGTCAGAAGCCATGGTATTTATTAAAGCACATTCTGCATTTAGGATTGGTGGCATCTTAAAGAGTAGGGTTATATACATTACAAGGTCAAATAGAGCCATAAACCAGTACAATAAACGAGG